>JAFBJT010112287.1:35010-48099 GCA_016785325.1 Chascanopsetta lugubris
AGAGAGAGAGAGAGAGAGAGAGAGAGAGAGAGAGAGAGAGAGAGAGAGAGAGAGAGATAATGGTGTGCGTGATCAATCTTTGGCAGATGGCGGGGGTGATCTTTTTTAGGTTTTTTTTTTTTTTTTTTTTGCACCATCTCTCGTAGTATCTGTTTTTCCTCCTCTTTCCCTCCTCCCCCCCCCACCACCACCACCACCACCGTCCCTCTGCTAACGCCCGTATCGATGCGTTGACGCATCAGTGAAAGCGTATGGACGATTGCCCTCTGATTGATTTCTGTCATGCAGCCTCTCGGCACTAGGAGGCTGCTCACCGGAGATAAACGATGTTGGCACAACAAAAACAAATAAACCTCTTCCATCCATCACTCCCTCTTCCACTTGTCTGCATCCCCTGCACTCCTCTGTCCTGCTCCGTCTTCCCACCTTCCTGCCCCTCCCTCCCTCCCTCCCTCTCTCAGATGTAGGTTCCTGCCTTCCATTAGTCGCTTTCCACGAGTCCTTCCTGGGTGGAGTCTCTTCGTCTTCTCTCCGTCTCCATTGTTTTTCCTACAGTTCTGCTCCCTCTCCCCCTCTCTCACATTCACTACATCCTGTCAGTCATCGTTCAATCACCGGCCACACCCACTCCCCACAGCTGCACCTCTTCAGCACAATCATCACTGACCTACGTCAGCCCCAGTCCCTCACACACACACACACACACACACACACCTTGCCAGGTTGTCATGTACCCTTGCATACTCTCCAGCATGACTCTGTTTGACTTCTCGTGTATGACCTTGCCTGCTCCTGACTCTCCTGCCTTGTTCAATCGCAGTAAACCTGCCTGCCTTCTGTCTCCTGACCTCGTTCGTTGCCTGTACCTGTCTGTTGGCTGTTGGTCGTCTCAGCCCTCAGTGAGGCCTGTTGAAGTACCGTTGCTGTCCTGCTCTTGTTGTGCTGCTCTCAGGTCCAACAGTAAGACCTTATAAGTTTCCCCTCTTGTTTCGCTCCATCACGAGGGTTCACGTTTCAGAGCCGTATACAGACAATTGAATGGAGGTATATTAATGTTATTATTTATTCCAAACAGACGTCAGATTATTTCAGTTTTGGAAACACTGCCAATTTACCGAACTGTCCTGCAACTGCTCTTGAGATAACTGAAAAAAATATACTCATATCACCTGAGCACCGTGCAACCAAAACATCCCATAGCAAAATACCTTTTTTAGTATTACTCATTTCCATTTTTTTTGATAATCTCCAGCATTAGAATTTCCTTGTAGTCCAAACACCATCCACCTATACCCTGAACCTGTCATGTACATTTATGTGCTTATACACTTTTATTGTTTGTGTTAAAAACGCCAGACACCTTCCAACAATGTTTAGGAAAAGGCTGCATGACAGTGGTTTGTCTTTTATGGTGCATGTCCTTCAGTGTGAGAGTCGGAGATTGGATGACATATCTGACAACGGCAAAGGCACTTGTGAAATTCAGGGATTGACTCAATAACACGCTGATGTTTCTATGCTGGCACCTGCACTGCAGAGGCTAGTGCTAAAACATAGTTTTGTAGTATTTTGAATTTGTTTTCAAATGTATATCAGCTATCTGAACCGGGTTGTAAATTATATAAGTAATATTCACACATGCCAGCCAAGGCAACTTGAGGTTCTTTCAATACCGTAGCTCAAGGTACCACCTGCTGGAAATTTGTGTTGCATTTCTTTTACGTCTTTTACGTTTGCACCCTTCCGTGCTTTCTATAATAAATATCATTTTTTTGCCCTAAGAGAAGAAATATCTAAAACTCCGGCCTATTTTTCCCCCAGCAGCTGAACATGATTTCTTGCTGGGAACGAACACTGGTGCCAGAGTCTGACCAACAGCCTCAGCCATCATTGTGTTTACCAGACATGAGGTAATAACATGCCCTCTGGTCATTTTCTGATTCACTGCTGCTTCCAGTCTGCCCCGTGGAGCTTCTCAGATGGGTCAGAGCGAGCTGGTAGCGTTTCGGCTTTGGCAAAGGCAACGAAGTGACAGAAATAGATGTAGAGTTAAAGGTGCAGTGTGTAAGATGTAGGTGAAATATTGTAACATTCTTTTTTTATTTATATTCTTTTAATATTTTAGTATCTTACATTGTCTTATAATGCATTACAACTGCAATAATATACATTTTAACTGTTTGTATATACAAGATATCCAACAAATTAATTACTAATTTTAATGAGAAAAATAAATACAAATTAAATTTACAAAAAAAAACTTTCTGAAATATGATACAGCCATCTGAATATAACATATTGTTTTTCATCACTGATCCATTTATTCCATACCAGACAACCACCATGTTTTTACAGTAGCCCACAATGGACCAACCAAACCCCTATGTAGTTTTAAAGATACCCAAAGGCTGCTACACTATATACCTTTAACAACAGTCCATTTCTGTTCACTTACTGTTTTATTGTGACATGTTCCTGACACTTCCTGTTGTTGCATTTCCTGCTTCTCAGTCACCTGTTTCCTGTTTACTTCCTGTCCCTGCACTTCCCACCAGGAGACCCTGTGCTCTGTCTTGCCCACTGCTGAAGTGAAGTCAACTCTTGGTGAGTTCAGTAGACAATTCTTGACTTTGTAACTCTACAACCTCTCATACATTTGCAAGTAAACTATGTTGACTGTCAATATTTAGCTGTGCTGCGAGTTCTGCGCTGCTAGCCGTCATGAATACTGATGTAGGGATAGCTGGGTTTTGGTCTTGTTATGAGTGTTTGGTAGTTCTGGTTGCTCTGCGAGTATTTGTTTGTCTTGTGACCATTTTGTTCCGTATTTGGTTTTGTTGTGAGTAGTATATGCAAGTGTTTTGAGTATTTGGCTGTGTGGTGTTTACAGTATTTGTTTGTGTTGTGTTAGCTTGATTTGGTTGAGCACACGTGCTAGCTTTGTGTATAGTTCACATGCTGCGTGTGTTTTGTAGTACTGTCTTAAGTTTTGTACACACATATATATATACATATATATATATATATATATATGTGAGTTTTTTCCATTTACATGTGTCTTGTCTATTTGCCTTTCTTAATTTGTAGTATATTGGACTGTCAGGGCCACTGTATTAATGAACTATCAATGGTAAAACAGGCAATGTCATGCCATGTCACTTTAAATTGCTTATCCAGAGGTCCAGGTCGCATTGGACCATTCAGGCTGTCTGTGTAGCGAGGTCAGTGACACTGCAGCAGGGTCCAAGTGGGATTTGAACTAGTGACCTTTGCTTAGAGGCAATGTGGCATAATTAAAAATATCACCCTTATTTGACAATGATGCATCTGAACTAGCCCAACAATCTCCCCGCAAGTATTGTGTTTCAATACAAATGCTATCAAATATTAAATCAAGTTTAAAGAAACATTCACTTTGATATCATTGAATGCTGCATATTAAAGATGCATATCCACATTTTGTCTATTTCCAAGCCTCCATGAGAACAGATCAGACGACAGGGTGTACAATCACTATCTAATGGTGTCGAGAGAAGATTGTACCACAAGCCTTTCTCTGGAGGCCCCTTTGTCTCCATCGCATAAAGCCTGAAATCACATGGGTGGAGTGCGGCACCGTTTCTCTTCTCCTCTCTTCTCTATGGAGGCCGATGGCTTTGATAGACTACCATGCTATAGTTTAAAGCTGAATTGTTAATGGATTTCGAACCCTCTCATGGTATTACCGCAATCCCAGGGAAGGTTGAGATTACTTGTCTGGAGGTTCAGTCGACCCTAGCAAAAAGAGGGAGAGGGAGAGGGAGAGAGAGAGAGAGAGAGTAGCGCCATAGAGAATCAATCAGAGAAGGCGGGGGAGTGAGATGGCGGCTGGACTTTTTCAGCACAGGGTTCTATTCTCTCTTTCAGAGCAGATATCACAGTCACACGTCAGATGCTCTCTTCCATTGTCCGTCCTGCATCTCAACGCGCTACGAGACACAACCACACGTCCTCTCGGGTTCGAAAAGTTCAATCACTTGGTGTTGGTTTATCCCTAAGAGGAGATCCCCTCCTCTGTGTAAAGGTCAACAAAAAAAAAGTAATTCGAGTTTGCTGTGCCGACCCCCGAAGGACACTTTGGCGTGACTGATGTGGTTGCCGTCGGGAGTGGGAAGCTTCAGGACTTTGCTTTACATCCAGGTTCTTTGTGGTTTTTAGCCTCGGGAAGAAATTTGGTCGGTCACATATTGATTCACCTGCCCCCGCCCTCGGGAACGAGCTGTGGATACAGATGTGGAATGACACTTCCGCATATTCGGGATCCGAGCAGATTGTGGGTGTGAGCTTTTGGGCGGAGGGTTGGCGTCATGGATAAGAAGAGCCGAGCACGTCCGCCCCCTCGGCCCTTCTCTCTCTCTTTGTCTCTCCTGTGACGCAACATAATTAGTCTTTTGCTAAGCGCCGTGAATTGATGTGTTGGACTGTTCAGCTTCTTAAAACAACCCTCTCTGCATTGCCTTCCTCCGTTCTGTATTTAAAGACCGCGTGCACCTTCAGCCAGCCAGCGAGTGAGTCTGCGCTATTTCTCTTGCTGAGTGAAGACGCCTCTCCTCGCTGTGAGCAGGTGTTACATCTCACTCCACTCAGTGACACTATGAAGCGACAAGAGTTTCTCACAACACATCTATTTAGCTCCAACTCTATCCGTCCCATAATAAATCCTCCGAACAGCCCCTCTCGGCCCCTCTCTTTTCAAATCTAGTTTCGATTTAAAGTGACTTTGAGTCATAAGGGGCCTATCGTAACACTGTGGTTGCCTCATGTAATCCACCACTCCAGCTCCAGTTTTTAGACACTTGTGCTGGTCAGCTGCTCCCAGCTCATGTCGGAAATGACCAGCACTTTGACGCCATCTTTGATCAGCAAATAGTGGAAAACAGGAGATGAGGCTTTTCATCAGTGTCCTCCCTTATGGGATTGTGATCAAGTGAATGTGGAGGCCAAATGAGTATCGTGAACCTTACTGTCGTGTCCAGGAGAGCACACTCAGATTATACGAGTGTTGTCATCAGACGGGTTCACTGTGGTCATAAAGGGATTCCAGTGTTATTTACAGGACTCAGGTCGGCTGTGATGTTTTTGCAACATTCATAGAAGTCAGTTAAATTACTTTTCTTTCACATTCGGATGTGTTGCTTGAATTTTCGAAGCTCAACTTGACCATGTCTACATGACTAAATGCATTTGATTACTGCCGTGTGATTGGTCAATCCGATATTTGCAGCACCAAGCATGTAGTTGGACACGTTGATCTCATTTAAATGCATGTCTACCAATGTTTACGACACACAAACAGCATTATTCACCTCCGTGTTTCGCTGGCAGACTCCCCATATATAAACATCAGCACACGGATCAATGCTAATGTTGTAGCTTTGTGTTAGAAACTATTGGTAAATGTTGAAGGGTTGACAGAAACAAAGCCGGAGAAAGTCAGAGGTTGGTCATTGTTTTCCCATGGGAAGTTTCACAAAGCGAAAAAACTTCTAATTATTTCGCAATAGGGAGCTATATGGTGTCCACAAACCGCGTGGAACAATTGGGACGGCGAGCACTGCAGAAGTAGCCAAAGTGACTCGAGCTCGGTGAATCCACTGATTACTAATCAAGCCTCATTTCCTCCCGTTCAGAAAGTTCCCTTCTTTAACAGGCGGCTTCCTCTGCATTCATTAATAACACTCTACATGCAGACTGCTCACTTTAACTTTCATCGCCATGCAAATTAATGATCCTCTCTCTGAGAGAGTCCATCTGGCTGTTGCTGTCACTCAGGCCGAATACCGGGGCCCCGGCGCTCACTCTGACTGTTTATTTTTTTATTTACCACTTCTTCTCTTTCAATGAGTCTGTTTGTGGTGATAAATGACCAAATGAAAAATGAAGAAACAAATCTTTCAAGGTCACACAGTGAGATGCCATTGGAAAAATCGGAGTAGTGATACAGAGATGGTCTCTGTGTCTGTTGAAGGCATCCTGTCAATCACTCCGCCACCTTCCCATTGCTACTTTAACATTGATCTGTCCATTGATTCATCCTCCATCTATTCATCACTTCTTTCATCTCAATCATTTCATAAATAGTTTATACCAACCCCTGTCTCCACCTTCAGGACATAACAATGCTAGTTAGAATTCGCAGCAGCAGAAAGATTTGACTTGTATTGGAAAGAGAAAAGTTCATTGGAAATTGGGGCATATATAAATACACACGGATGTAAAGCAGCCATAAGAAATAACAAATATCTGAACATAATCATATGCAAATGTGATGATAATGGGTTGCGATAGGTGATTAATGAGATTTCTTTCTTTACTGTGACAAAAATAGTGTCTTTTGATGTGAGAGTGACTAAGCGAGCAGCCTGCAGCAGCAGACAGAGCAGACCACACATCGCGGCAGTGGAGCCAATAAATAAAACAGTTACACTCGGCTTAAAGTTTTCTCTTTGAAAGTAAAAGTGTGATTCTCACTTCAGCCTTGTATTTTATTTTTCTCAAAGTTTCACAGAGTCACCATGAGAAAAATTTGAAACCACACTTTAAGGAATATAACTTGTAAAAGGAAATACATTTTTCACACTTTTGGGATGATAGAGTTCACCCCTGGAACTCCTCGAGAATAGATTAGAATGTCTTTGATGTCATTGTCTAATAACAAAGAAAATAGTTTTGTACTGTCCACTGCTGCAGCTCCTGTTTGGACTCTCTCTTTCTCTTTAATGCTCTGCTGAGCCTCGCTACAGGACAGCCCAGATTTCCCTGATTGGCCATGTTACCCAGTCTCATGTGATTGGTCAACTGCCCCTAGCTTTATGTAGGAAGTGCCCCACTCGTTGACCAATCAGATCTGACCTCCACAGTGACATCATATTGAGCTTGAAGTAGATTGAAAATGGAGGATGGAGCTTTAACTGCCTCTGAAAAAGTGTTTTCTGCGATAGAGTGCCCCCTCTACTGGTCAGTATTAGGATTTTATAGAAACACTTCCTGGATTCACAGAGCATCCATACATCCTACAGGAAACAGCATGCGAGAGCATGAGCTTAAGATTCCTTTGAAGTGCTCTCTACAGGAGTTGGATAGAACTGGATCAGAGGAGCATTTCCATTGAAAAACATGAGACTGGTACATTTTTAATGAATAATAGAAAAGGTCAGCGTATGTGCTTGGATGCTGCTTTCCAATGTTAAACCTGACATTTCAAGAGTTTACACACATTTGTACATATATGTGACGACATGCGTGACACCCAGCAATTGTGCATATTGACACATTTGTGCTAAGAAAAGTGTGCGCCGCACATTGTTCCTGATAAACTAAATGCTCTGGATCAATGTGTGGCTGTGAATTATCTGTAGATGATGTCTGCACACGCACAACACACACATACACACACACACTCACACACACACAGTTGTAATCTGCTGAACAATTGCACAAAGCTTTATCTCCGTCCATGCAGAGCGCTCACCAGTCACTATCTCTGTCCCTCTGTCACACACACGTTCACTGATTATCCATCTGAAACACACACACACACACACACACACACACACACGCGCACACACACACACTAAAGGATGCAAAGGTTACTTTGGTTGCGTACAGATTACCGCCTGTTTCCCCATGACTGTAGTAATCCCGACACTGTGATGGTTTCAGTTCTATCTGCATGACTTCTTACACAGGGAGGTTAAACGCTGCTCTATTTCATTTTAATTCCAACATTATCACCATTTGCAAGAATGATCATTCATTCATTATCCTTCAGAGCCATGACGTTATTAATTTTTCCCTCCATTAGCAGCATGGGGCCGCCCTGTCTCTCATCCCTCTTCCTCCCCTCTCCACAACTCTCTCTCTCTCCCCCTCTCTCTCTCTCTCTCTCTCTCTCTCTCTCTCTGTGTCCATCCTTCGGTTTCATCCATCCTCTATCAGTCTCCATTCTGTCGCCCCAATCTGTCATCTGACCCCTCGTAGCCCCTCTGCCAACATAACAGAGTGTCTTCACAGACTTTTCTGTCTCTGTCCTCTCTTTCTCTCTCTCTACCCTTGTCTCACTTTTTAGCTTTTTCATCAGTATCCGTGCCTCCGTCCCAGTAAGTATTTGTCTGTATTTCACCGGGCGAGAAGAGTCTAAGTGTCCCTCCTACGGAGCCATTACCACTTTTTCATGGCGAGGTGACCTTGGGCAGCGCAGTGATTAATCTGATCAAAGTCTGGCATAGAAAATAAAGTGTATCAGGAGCTTGATTTGTTGATAAATGCATTATGAGACTTGGACACTGAGGTCATTCCATTGTCATATTTCCTTATGGACATGGTGGAACCTCTGACCTTCTGGTTAAAGGTCAGCCCCCCCCCCGCCCCCAACCCCTCAGTCCCTGCTGCTGCCTTATCAGGGACTCATTTGTCATCAGAAGCCAACAGACATATTTGGCTTTTGTCAGTTTGCTGCTCATGTGTTTCAACATGAATGCCTCAGTGACAGATGGCTGTTTTAATCAATGAGAAAATATAAACGTGTGGATTTGTCTTAAATGAATGAACTGAGTAAACAGCCCACATCGAGCCTTTCTGCAGCCTCGAGACACCACAAGCGTTTTCCTCCCCTAAACTGACCGACCTGCATTAGTGTCCAAGCCCCATGCCGACCGGGGTCCAGTCCTTCCTGCCCCTGTGGGGGCGCTCCGATCGTTCACATCAGACCGAGAGGACGGGCGACTCACACGACCTATTCTTAGACCCCATGTGCACATGTGTCATTTTTGCACGTGATGCAAGACATGAGCAATGGCTCCAGTACTTACCCACCTCGGCTTATAAAACATTCATGCCTGCTTCCAAGCTCAGTGGCCCGTGTATCACTTACACCTACTTACAAGCAAGATAGCGCCATCCTTCAGCCCGCAGACGCTGCTGAGTTTCTCCTGGCCCGGATTCATCCGTGCGCAGGAGTGGGTTTTTTGACGTCTCTCGTCTGTTCCCCAAACTTCAGCGGCAGCCACCGACTGCCGCTGTCACTCTCGTGGGGATGACGGCGGCCTCCCGGGAGCCCGCCGCTCTCTGCGCGGCGACAGTATCACAGTGCCGTGTTAATTAAGCCACATGTCTTGTCTTGTTGTGGGTTAAACTTTTAACACCGCAAGTGTCTGCGTGACTGATCCGCTCATAACGTCAGGGAGGTAGCGCCGCGCAGCCGATCGCTGGATTGACTCGTGCAAAGAGGCGTCATCGCTAATGAAAAGCGTGTTTACCCGCCGGGGCGAACGCTGACGGATAATTGTTTGATGACGCGTTATTTCATCCCAGCAATTATAGCGGCCAAAGACGTGTTGACCAGGAAGAAAGATGCACGCAATAAATATCTCCCCTTGAAAACCAGCCTCCCCTGCAAATGTGCAACCTCGTCGCATTTGTCCACGTCAGGAGCAAAGGCAAGCTGCGTATGAATATGACAAATGTATTACCGCCGCGCCGCCTTGTTGGCGAATGCAGCTCCACAGGAGTTCATGAACCAGGGGGCCCCCATGTGACCACTTGAGTTTAACAATTCATGGGACCGGCTCTGATTTCCCCCGAGGAGCCTGCAGCTCCACTCGCAAATGTTTAGGGCCCATTTTGTGGCCTGGATGCCTCCGTGTGTGTGTGTGTGTGCGTGCGTGTGCGTGTGCGCGTGCGCGTGCGCGTGCGCGTGCGTGCGTGCGAGCATGACTGAGAGGAGTGTGAAAAACCTGCACTGACATGTAAGATATTGCAGGAAATGATCGTTATGGCAAAACATTCAGCATTAAAGGTGCAGTGTGTAAGCTTTGGGGACATCGAGGGGTGAAGTTGCCTGTCGTATCCATCACCTCCCCCTCCCCCTTCTGCGCATGAGGGAGAACGTATGGTCGACTTCAGTTGTCATTAAAACTCAAAAGATGTTAGTAACGTCCACTTTTACTTCTGTAAAAACATGGCGGCCTCCACAGAGAGGACCCCCTCCTCATGTAAATGTACATTAATGGGCTCATTGAAGAGTAACGGAAAAAAAAATTACATTTAGGTGACTATAAATGTTGGTTACTGTTGGGGTTTGTGGAGGTGTCAAAAATGACTGAAATCGTACACACTGCACCTTTAAAAAAAAATAAAAATTAAAAATTAAAAAAAACACGTGTTGTGGATCTGCAGGATGGATTGTGTCGGAGCGATGAAAGGTTTGACTGGAGAAGTAGAAGAATCCAAAGATTAGGAAAAGCTGTTGTTGGCTTAGCGAGGCACACGGGCTGAAAGGCGTCCGATCAATACGAGCTGATCACGCGGTTGAATCCTCTCCCGTCCTGGCAGGACTCTCTGTACCTGGCCTCTTTATCTCCGCCTCCATCGGGCTCTCTCTATTTTACGAGACCTGCGTTGCTCCTTCAAAGCGGCCACATGCTCCACGACGATTGTTTATTGAAAATCGCAGAGAGGAAACAGATGCGATGAGCTCTGGAGAGATTTGGTGCTGGGCCCGCAAGGATCATTCTCAATGGAGGCATTTTAAGCGGCGGGGGGGTGGGGGGTGGGGGGGGGGGGGGGGGGGGGGGGGGGGGGGGGGGGGGGGGTGTTAGCGCCGCGCCATCTTTTCGGTGTTGTGAATCACTCTGTTTTGTGCAGATGGCAGCAAGGCTGCTTCCTTATGAGAGTTTAACATCTCATCTCCGTGAATTCTGTAAAAACAAATACAAAAAAAAAACCAAAAAAAAAACCACCTGAACTTGAGAATTGCTCTCCCCTCTTCACTCTCCACTCCGAGCATCCACTCCGTGTTAAGTGCCTCCGTCTGGAGCCTCATCTGTAAATGGCTGATCGCAGCTGTCCCGTTCCACCTGGTGTATTCCCAGCAGGGAGGACTTAAAGGAGACAGCGCGGTACACGATGTGCGAGGAGAGGCGAGGGGTCGGCGAACCGGAGAGGAATTGGAGATGACCTGAGGGGGTGAAGTCACATTCTTCACCGAGAGTAAATCTCCACATGTCGTTGCTGACTCTCTCTCTCTCTCTCTCTCTCTCTCTCTCTCTCTCTCTCTCTCTCTCCTCTCTCTCCCTTTCATTTGCTCATTTAATTATAGCAGCCTTTTTCACTCTGCTCCTCTGCCAATCAACCGCGGTGTCGCCCCTTTCCATGTCGGTGTGGTCGCTCCGTCTTCACTCACAACCGCTCCTCGTCCTGCCGTGGCAGACAATGGAGGGAGGAGTGAGGGGAGATGGGAAAGTAACTGCATGGATAAACAAAAAATAAAATCACGGCTGTTAGCAGTATGTGTGTGTGTGTGTGTGGATGTCTGGGCAATGTGTGTGTGTGTGTGTGTGTGAAGCAAATGGGCGCGCTGCATTATTCCAGACGTTGTCAGCGCACACAGGCCAAATCTGATGGTGTTAATGTCGGTAGAGGCCATGACGAAGTTGGACTGGCAGTTGCCGACTGTTGCAACTTGAAAAAAGCCGCGGAGCCTCACGGGCAGGAAAGCTTTGAAATGGGAGTTGGAACAGGAGCGCTTTTGGAGAACCAAGCGCTCTGGACAGCTTCCCAGGGGCCTCATTAGGGACTAAGCATGATGGGTAGATGGAGGAAGTGGGGCACGGCTACCACACACACACACACACACACACACACACACACACACACACACATACAACATGAAATCTCAAATGTACCCACTCACGAAAGCTTGCAAACATACACATATGCTGCATCTCTCTTTTCCACACTGCAGGGGGTGAGTGAGCCAGCGAGAGAGAGACAGAGAGAGGGGGGGGGGGGCTCAGAGCAATGAAAGGGCCCAACTTAATTGGCAGTAAAGTGAAGTGTCAGTAGCAGTGTGTACACACAGTGTCATGCAAACGCCCGAAACAAGTATTTTAGACGAAATGTGCTCATTAAAATCTATGTGAAACACCATACTGTTATTTGTATGATTAATTAATTCTATGTTGTTTTTGTGCTCAGGGGTGTGTGTGTGTGTGTGTGTGTGTGTGTGTGTGTGTGTTGCGCCATTAGTAACAACAACTTGGGCTCATTGTGACTTTTGAAGCGTCTCTGCAGTTGAGCTCACGCTAAGTGTCATTAAGCCACTTGTCTTTTTCAACCAGCTGGGAGGTGTGTGTGTGTGTGTGTGTGTGTGTGTGTGTGTGTGTGTGTGTGCACGTAGGTCACAGTGCATGTGTGCATGCTTAGACCTTCTGCATATATATGTGTGTGTGTGTGTGTGTGTGCGTAGGTCACAGTGCATGTGTGCATGCTCAGACCCTCTGCATATATATGTGTGTGTGTGTGTGTGTGTTCCCGACACATTTAGCTCTTCTCCAGCTCGCTGACTGAAGCTCCATATGGCGTCTCTCAGTTCCTACCTCATGCGCACATCACAATGTGTCATTTATGCCTTTTTAATAGGTAGACTCCCATTCATACACACACACACACACACACACACACACACACACACACACACACACACACACACACACACATAGAGGTCACACCTTATCAGTGGGGCAGTTAAAGCTCTTGACCCCTATTGGTTACTGTTCCCCCACAGTGGTGATGATATGGATGATTCAAATAAAGAAATCAATAATTGAGCCCTATGGCTAATGGGAGGAATAGTCCCATAGATGTCTATAGGCGCTCAGGTGAATTCCCACTGTTCGATAACAATGAACATTGAATTATGTCCTGTAATGAGCGCAGATGTTCACAAGGGGTCTTGCATTCGGTCTCCCCTCACAGGTATAAATGCATAAGGCAGGAAGTCGCTTTGAGGGGCTTTTCTGTGGCTAAAGAGGAAGTTAAGACCTCTTGGGTGAGAGCTCATTTGATTAAAGGTGCAGTCTGCACGTCCAGCTGCATCTGTGTGAATATATTGTGACAGCAGGCATGTGACTCTGCTCCAGAGGAAAATCAACAATCAGACGTGAACTTGAAGATATGGAATTCCATCATTACATGAAAACACCTTGTAGCAGCTGACCTTATTTGTTTGGGTTATTCCCAAGAGATGATCTCAGTGACTGATTCCTCCGC
>JAFBJT010112288.1:0-10657 GCA_016785325.1 Chascanopsetta lugubris
CCTCGGGTCCGTGGCGCTGAACTGCGGCGCTTCAGGGCATAAAATGAAGAATATTAGCGCTTCCCTTTAGTTTATTTGGGGATTTTAAAGGGTTTATGTTTGTGGTCTGGATATTGTTCTAATTATTGTGCCACTCAAGCAGTAAACAAACACTAAGGGGGGGGGGGGGGTTTGTTTGTTTAGTCACAAAAAAAAAAGAGGCTTGTTTGCTTAGTCACAACATAAACAGAGGCATAAACAGAGTAAATTACGCAACTCAGCAAACACGGTAATAGACTAAGTAAACGTTGTTGTTGCTGTGCTAGCTTAAAATCCTCTTTAAAAAATGTTGCAAGTTCCAAATGCAGAGCCAGAATGTCTGAAGGGCCTGTGCTGCGGTTCAGTCGCGTGTCGGGTGATTGGTCGTCCAGAGCGGCTGCGTGTTCAGCAGCTGAGCAGCGGAGTGGTTCCTGTTATGCAACGAGGACAGGAAGTATAGCTGATGTTTGAGATAATGATCGGCTGCGAGTGAACTGTGTGGACAGGAGGCAGAGTGAGCGCTGTAGTAACGTTTCAGTCACTCTAGTGGTGAAAAAGTGGTATTACAGGGCGGCTTGACCGGCACTTTTTAAGTCCTTTGTTGTGGACTAGAGGCAGAGTGAGCCCTGCATAGAAACTCTAGTGGTAAACAAGTGGTATTACAAGGTAGCTTGACACACTGTTGATATCTCTATAAAGCAATACGTTTATGATGTTTATGATGTTTATGTTGAGGATGTTATTCGTTCCCTGTATTTTTGGGGTTAAAAAAACAAACCTACACACTGCCCCTTTAAAGCTAAAGTAAGATCAAGGGCAGGGCAGGCAGAGACACAGCAAAGACATCTAGAGGAGGAAGGTCTTTACGATCAGTGTGTGGTAAATCCCTCCATCACCTTCACCGCATCTTTTTCGGGGATGGGCTCCGTCTCATCTGGGCTCTTTTTGAAAAGACTGCGGAGGCCCCCGAGGAGGAGGAGGAGGAGGAGGAGGAGGAGGAGGAGGAGGAGGAGGAGGAGGAGGAGGAGGAGGAGGAGGACGAAGAAGAAGAAGAAGAAGAGCCCAGGGTCACACGCGAGTCCCTCTCCCCCCCCCTGCTGAGATCAGAGATGGGCAGAGAGAGTTTGATCTCACACGGTGGCTCTATCTCGCCGCGACACACAGTTGGCGCCGGCGCACGGTGACGCAGGGGCCAATCCGCGCTCCTGCATCTGGGAACCACCTCCTCCTCTTCCTCGTGTTTATTGCCTCTTGGTCTCAGTATTAAAGCTTGTTTTGTGTTTCTTGTTGAATTTTAATAGTTACAGAACGTCGCACATTACCGCAGCGAGAGCTCGACTTTTTGTTTTCCGTTAAAAACGCCACCCCCCCCTTGTTTTCCATCTCTCGCCGTCTCAGCCCTGAGCCATTTTTCTTTTTCTGTTCTCTTTCTTTTTTCTTTTTTTCTCTTTTTTTTTTTTTTTTTTACTATGCGCAAAAAAAAAATCGGCATGTTAAATTTATGGCCTGCCATTTCTGACTGACTGGCTCTGATGTTTCCGTGGTGACATCCTCTCATTCCGGGGGCTTCAGGAAAAAAAAAAAAAGAAAATAGGTCTCGGCAGAGCAACGGGCCTCAGACCTCAGAGCGCAGCCAGAATTTGTTTCACTCCAGGAAACACACACGTGCACGTGGACTGAACCTCAGTGCATGAGGATGAAATTAAAAGAGTCACATCGCATGTGCTTTTCCTGCATTTGACCGATAACTGACTCCAGGAAATCATGTTTAAATGCTCTGTCCAACAGTGTAATACCGTGATATCCACGTTAGCTACACAGCCTTACTAATTAATGTAATCAACCCTGAACACTCATTCATTTACACATTTTATTTGATTTCATTTGATTGATTTATATTTTCATTGTTTTTCCTTTACACCTGACCTTGGTGACATCGAAACCAAATGTCTGATGAGATAAATTGAATGATTACTCGTAAAAACAAAGAAAACAATTGATTATAATTTCAGCCTCTATGCAAATGAGTTGTAATATGTTCATCTGAGGCCAAGCTAACTGTGGCTGTGCCGGATCTTCATATTTACACTTCAGCCCTGAGCCCCTCGTTGATCCTCTCACGGAACTCTGAGTCAGGGAAGCTTTTGAATCTCTGCTGCTGCACCTGATCCTTTGCACGCCGCTGTGCCCCCCCCCTGCCCCCCCACCCCCCCCCACGCTGCAATTCCCAAAACATCCCCCCGCTGCATCACAACACAACTTTTATATGCTGACAGAAAATCTTTGGCTCCTTTGATAAAGCATCTCCACGTACAAACTCCTCTCTTGTCTGGCTTTAATTAACTGCGAGGTATCGACTGCACCTCTTTTCAATATCCTACATGTTGGAGGGAGCGGGGGGAGGGGGGAGGGGGGGAGGGGGAGGGGGGGACTGATGGTTTATTTGAAGGCATCTACAAACAGATCCTTCAACATTTAAAGCAGTGATTCTCAACTGGTGGCTCGCGACCATAAAGTGGGACGCAGACTCGTTCTCAGTGGGTCTCGAGCCTTTAAGTGGGTACAATTTTTTTTTTTTTAAACGCTAACTATTCACACTCCTTAACAGTAGGGGGCGATGATGCCTTGTAATAATAATCGACAGAGTTAGTATGTTTTAGTACCTTGTGTCCCTAAGAGGCACTTTTTGGTTTTTGATTCAAATCCTGCTAATTCAGTGCAAACGGATAATTTCCCTCTGCAGCGTCGCCACCTGCTGGTCATTTTTTTGTTGATTAATAAACTCTGGGTTTTTTTTGTGTTGGTACACATGACATTCTGTTCTATATCTCAGCTTCAAACTGCACTATAAAGTTGAAAATGTTTCTTCGTTTGGGTCGCGTCCCTTCGTGAATGAGCGACCAGCTGAGAACGGCTGGTTCAAAGGATTGGCCGCCTTCGCTCAGCTCAGCTCAGCCGGGCCTCATTATGCTGCATCTACGCAATAAGGGGCTTAAGGTATATGTGGGCGTGACTTCCAGGATGAGACACTTGGCAGGTACATGGCTGTGGCTCAAATAATTGGGCTGCAGGGGACATTTTCCACGGGCCACGGCCGAACGCAGGCGGTGTGGTAATGAGAAGCAGTAGCCGGCGCCGCCGCCGCCGGTGCCGGGCATTCTCACACACGGCGCCGCGTCAACAGCTTCTGGTTTCACAAACTGTGCTATCAAGCCTCTTCCTGGCTGATTCTCCTCCTCAGATGCAAGGGGGAGACGTCAGGGGCCAATTGAGGGGGGGAGGGGGGGCGGGGGATAAAACGCTGAGAGAGAGAAAGGACCAACGGTAACATGAAGTGAGTTAAAAAGGCCAGGGGGCTATCGGCGCCCGCCGAGCGCTTTGACTGCTGATTGGCGAGGCCACAACAGCTTTGGTGAGATTTACATCGTCGTTTGAACAGAATCTACAATCTAGGGTTGGACTGCGTCCTTTAACATGTTTAATGTTCAAGAGGCCGCGGCCCCTCACGGAAGAGGCTGGCACACTGAGGTGTGTGATTGTGGTGGTGGGGGGGGGGGGGGGGGGGGGGGGGGGGTTGGTTGGGGTTGGTTCTATCCTCAGGGGATGCAGGTGTGAGAATATCCCCCCCAGTGATCCGGATGCAGGTCTCGCCTGCGAGTCACTGGGCAGGGAGACACCTGCGTTAATCCCTCTGCCGCGTCTGATTCCCTGCCACACCGAAAACGCTGCGTCGATCTGAGGTGTTTATTTGTTCTGTCTTTCTTTTAATTGCCTCTTTCTCTGGAATATAAATGACTGTTTACGTTTGCCCCTCATGCCATCCCAGTGAGGCTCCGCCCCCCCCCCCCCCCCCCCCCCCCCCCCCCCCCCCCCCCCCCCCCCCCCCCTGTCCTCCCTGTGACCCTGAAGAAGATTCACCGGGGCGCCCAGCGAGCGAACGGATGCCTCCGCTCCGTAACCGTGGCTGACAGTAAATTCCGGTGACAGAGATTGCTGTGGAACGCGGCGTGATTGTCTCATGCTGTGGCCGGGCTTTGTTTGACCCCCCCCCCCCCCCCCCCCCCCCCCCCCCCCCCCCAAAATACTACCCCCCCCCCCTCCTCTCATGCTGTGGCCGGGCTTTGTTTGACACCCCCCACCCCACCACCCCCACCCCCCGCCGCCCCCCACAGATAAATAATGGCCTCGCTGCAGTTATTTCCACCCATTTTACAAGTTCGGGCGGCGCAAGCACCTAATTAGCCTGGAGTGTAATCGTGGCACGCTCCTGTTTACGTATTCATGGAATCCGGTTTACATAATCCCTCATGCTAATGCAATCACTTGGTGTCCATTTGCGCCTGGTGGATATTCATCCCGGGTTCATCAGTGTAGAAATCATGAGATACCTCGCCTCATTTGCATTGACTCTTGGCTCCACATCCCCAAATGTGTCCTCAATGGGATCTGTTGCCATCAACAGCGCGATGATAACCGGTAGAGAAGAGTAAAGGTGTCCAGACGGAGGCCTGGGGTCAATTTGTTTTGGGCTGCAGCAGATTTGGAAGAATATAATGGACTGTGGCCCACACATGAAACTGCTCGTGACTGTATTGTGCCTCTTAGTTTTAACAATCCGGCGGAGCCACCGCCGGATACGCACGTCAGATTTTGTTACCCGCAAAGACAACTATCGTTGCAACTAAAGGTGCAGTGTGTACGTTTTGGTCATTTTTGTCATTTCTAATTTTTTTTAGTTTTTTATGAATTTATAATCACGCGAATGTTTTTATTTTTTCTTTAACCTAGAATGAGCACATCCATTTTAATTTACATGAGGAGCGGGTCCTCTCGATGGAGCCGCCATGTTTTTACTGAAGTAAAAGTGGAGGCACTAAACATCTTTTGAGTTTTAATAACAACTGAAGTCGACCACAGGTTCTCCTCCATGTTCAGAAGGGTGAGGGTGAGGTGATGGATACAACATCGAACTTCACCACTAGATGTCACCAAATCTTACACACTGCATCTTTACATTTATAAAATGTGCAACAAAAACATTTAATGACACTGTGAATGAAAACCCATTCATGAAAAGAGTTCATTAAAATGTATAAAAACAAACTAAACTTGAGTATTTACCGAATCCAAAATATTCCAAATCCCAAATTATACTTTTGTTAAAAATCAAATTCAAGATAACAAACACAGTATGAGGTTATCAATTGCTTTTCCCTTCAATTCCATATCTTTAAAACACGAATCAAATGTGTTGCTTCTGGGAGATTTTCACCTGCAGTAGTGACACAGACAACAACTCCCATTCTCTCACTCTGCATCACAAATGTAGGAATGCAGGTCTTTTGTTATTGTTCTGCGTGATTGACAAGACTCCCTGCGTGAGCATCTTTTAAAGGTCCTTTTCAACTCAAAAGTTTCTGAGTTCCGGCGTCGAAACGCTCTGTCGTCGCACTTC
The DNA here is from genome assembly GCA_016785325.1 of Chascanopsetta lugubris. Lineage (NCBI taxonomy): Eukaryota > Metazoa > Chordata > Actinopteri > Pleuronectiformes > Bothidae > Chascanopsetta > Chascanopsetta lugubris. Next base: position 5,474 of record JAFBJT010112288.1, read on the forward strand.
CTGTCGCCAAAGTGAACGAGGTGGAATTTGTTCCGTAAGTAAACCGGAGCTTTTTATTCCTCGGAAACTTTGAACCTCTTAGCAACTCACTTGATGAAAAGACAAATCCCCAAAGCATTGCAGCCCAACGTAGCATCATTAGTCTGTTTTCTCCTGTATCCGATCTATTAGTTTTCATATCTGGAACACACTGCGTCATTGCTGGGTCATTAAAGGTGCAGTGTGTAATATTTCAGTCATTTTTGTCAATTTTCATTCTGACATTTTCATGAATTTATACTCGCCTAAATGTTTGCTCTTCCCCCATCACCCTCAAATGAGCCCATTAATGTATATTTACATGAGGAGCTGCCCCCTCTCTATGGGGGCCGCCATATTTCTACAGTAGCCCAGAGTGGACAATCTTTTGAGTTCTAATGACATTTGAAGTCGACCATAGGTTCTCCCTCATGCTCAGAAGGGTGAGGTGATGGATACAACATGCGACTTCACCTCTAGATGTCATCAAATCTTACACACTGCACCTTTAATGTATCCATTTTGTTTCTTCCCAGGCACGACGCGGCTCCCACGGGACGGCGAGGTGCCGGGCGTCGACTACAACTTCATCAGCGTCGGCGACTTCAGGATCCTGGAGGAGAGTGGGCTCCTGCTGGAGAGCGGCACCTATGATGGTAGTTATCGCCACCGCTGTGTGTGTGTGTGTGTGTGTGTGTGTGTGTCTTCTATGCATTTAGCCAGATGATTCACACTGACAGCTCGCCATAATGGAGTTGCGGGTTCAATATTCACAGTCATCATGACTTACAGCTGCAGCTTTATGAAATGTGACAAGGGGGACGACGAAACGTATCGATTGGCCGAAGCTGATTAAAGGCTTGTTGGAAGTGACAGTGGGATTAGCTGCAGGGGCGACGCCCATCAGCGTCTCCTCTGTGCATGGGATCAGGCGGCGCGGATCGAAGAAGCAGAGGTTTAAAGATAACCGGTGTGTTTACACAGGTTTTAGAAAGTGACACCAGCTGCGGTTACAACAGCAGCGACGGCAGGTGCTCGATTCCTCGCCTGCTCCTGACACTAGAACAGGAAGTGGGAACGATGACGTAAGAAAAATAGCAAATGGCTAAACAATTCATTTAGACAATTACAGTGATTTATTTATTTATTTTTATTGTATATGTAGATTCAACACAGACATTGTGCTCGTGTGTTAAAGGTGCAGTGTGTACGATTTGGAGACCTCTAGAGGCGAAGTTGCATGTTGTATCCATCAGCTCACCCTCGCACTTCTGAACACGCGGGAGAACCTGTGGTCGACCGCAGTTGTTATTAAGACTCAAAACAGGTTTAGTACGTCCACGGTGACTATTTTAAAAACATGGCGGCCCCCGTAGAGAGGACCCCCTCCTTGTGTAAACATACATTCATTGGCTCATTTAAGGCAAATGGGGAAAAGAATCAAACATTTAGGTGATTATAAATTCATGAAAATGTCAGCATGCAATTGTTTTGTGATATTTTTAGAAGTGAGTGAAATCTTACACACTGCACCTTTAAGTATAGACTGTACACAAAGATGGACGCGGCGTCCGTGATGTCACTGTGATTACGTGCCGTGGACTCCTCCCACTTCCTGGAGAAGGAAAGGGGCGGAGCCCAGGAGGCCCATGGTGCTTTTGCAGCGTCCACAGAATGTGCCGGGTCGGCCCGGGTGTGTCGCTCCAGATGCCACGCCCCTTAATGAACACATACGCCATGATTCACCCCTGTGCAGTCGCCGTGGCAACACATGTGACTTAATGAGACCCGGTCCGTGTTTTGTACCGGGCGTTAAACCCGTGTCTGAGTTGAGTCTCCTGCCTGTATCAACACGCCCTCAGCGCGGCAGAACAGTGAGTCAGCGCGCGAGGCAGGTGAATCACCCGGTGGTGACCTCATGTAAAGCAGTCAACCTGCTGATCCCGCCGGCTGGCGTCACAGTCGCACATCAGGAGGTCACACTCGTGGTCTTAGACTCTCAGGCCATGGTTTATTCATGTCAGAAACCAGCCTCCGCCCCCCCCCCCCCCCCCCCCCCCCCCCCCCCCCCCCCCCCCCCCCCCCCCCCCCCCCCCCCCCCTCCCCACCCCACAGCAACCACAGAGACTTTACCTCAACACTGGAATACAAACTTCAACTTTTAAAACTGTTTAAAGTCGTCCAGCGCCTCCCTCCTCCTCCCTCTGGAAGGGACACGGGGCAGTATTGGAGGGTAGTATTGTGTGAGTATTATTCTCCCTGTGGCAGCGAGGAAGTCGGTGACTCGGTGTTAGTGAGAGTGAGTGTTGGGTTCCATTTTACATTTGAACTGATTCCAGTGCCGTTGCCTTGAATTCTGTGCCAGCACCCGACGGTGCACTTGTGTTTCCTGCCACTTTTACTCTCTGTAATTACCCCAGTGCCACAGGCAAACACACCACTGGGAACGAGCCAGTTATCTTCCATCACACCTTATCTAAGATTTGGTGACATCTGTTGGTGCGGATGCGTTCACCGCCTCACCCTCGCCCCTCTGAGCCTGCAGGAGAACCTACGGTAGCCCTGGTTGTCCTCAAAGTTCAGTACGTCCAGTTTTACTACTGTAAAATAAAGCATGGCGGCCCCCGCAGGGCGGACCCGCTCCTGATGTAAACACTCCTTAAAGGGGTCATTTTAGGGTCATGTAAAAGCAAGTGACATTTTTACACACTGCACCTTAAAGTGAAATGTCAGAATATGTAAACAATACAATGATGAAAGATGTAAAGTGCACTGGTGTTAGCTTCAGGCAGACGGCTAACATTAGCATGGTATCATCAAAAGTGCTAATTCCAGCTCTTAACCCCAGTAGCGTGTACCTTTAAAAAATAAATTGTATAGTTCCAGCACAGCGCGTCAACATGGCATCGTGCTGTTCCAGGTATCCAGACAATTATAAAGCTACAAATAAATATCAAATACTTTTGAAACTGGCATACGGAAGTCAAACATGCAGTTTCCATGGTAACACGCCGCAGTAAACACGTCAGCCAGGCGTGAAAACTGCAGTCATGTACTTCCCTGGGAGAAGTTTGCATCATGAGGGATGTTCCAGTTTGGGCAAACAACCCAATGGCCTCATGTTTACAGCCGGTGAGGAGTAAGCTGCTGCCGCTCTGCAGGTCCCTGAGGTCTGCGCACCTCGGAGGATTCCTCTCACTTTGCACATTCATCGTGACAGTAATATGTTAAACTTCCTGCTCCCTCTCTTTTAAGCCCATTCTCTTTCGTGGCAAATCCCGGCTGCAGGATTTCTTTCCCTCTCTGCGCCGTTATTTGTTTTTTTTTGTTTTGTTTTTTTTTTACTCGGCAGCATCTTCCTGTATGATGGAGAATTAAAAGATAAAGTCAAATCCTCTTTCAGAGAGGAAGCGCCTTGAGGCTCAGAGCAGCCTCCCATGGGTGCGCGCGCACCTTTGTGTGTGCGCGTGCACCTTTGTGTGTGCGCGCGTGCGCACGCACATTTGTGTGTGCGCGTGTGCGCGCGCACCTTTGTGTGTGCGCGTGCACACTTTGAATGGAAGCGTGTTGAGGCCTGTTGATGCAGGACCCTGATCCCATGCGATAAGGTGCCGGCACTTCCCTTTGTTTGGTTGCGATGACATTGAACGCAGCACATGCACAGCAACACTCTTATTGTTGCGAAACAATACATCCCGTCCTTCCTTGCGTCCACCGGCGCTCGGGTAAGAGCGCCAAGATCAGGTGTCAAGCGCGGCAAATCCGCCCACGAGCCGGCCTTCATCCCTGAGCCGGGAGTCGGGCGGGATTTGCACCTGTAACCACAGGTTCACCGCAGGTACGGAGGGAGCAAACTGGAAGAAGGGGGTGGGAGCAGAGTGAGGGTGCTGCTCCCGATGGAAACCCCCTTCCCAGTGAAAGCGAGCGCTCCCTCGGCTCTGTGTGGATTAGCTTCTCGGAAGTTGGAAGGTTTGGGCCGAGCGTCCCCGTGAGAGAGAGCCGGACAGGCCCCGCCCCCTTCGCCCGTTCCTCCAGTCAGCAGCCCGGTTGAGCTCTCGGCAGTACATTGAGGAACTGGAAGTAATCGGATGTGGGATTAACTCCCGTTTTGGTCTTCAAGTTGCTGCAAATGTCATATTTGTTGAAAAGGAACAAAGGCTGACGCTCGGGTTGGAGCTGAAACAAGGAATGGATTCACGGTGCCGCGTGGTGTAGATTGAAGCGACCAAAATCGTACACACTGCACCTTTAATTCCTGTTTTGCTGTAACTGTTGGTTAAGGAACTGACGTAACACACGCCACCTTGTCATTCACGTGATACGATCACACACACCGACACACACACATACCAACACTCACACACACACACACACACACCGACACACGTCTTTTCAACATTTGTTCTATTTTTTTCCCACACGTTCAAATAATCGTGAGATCGAATCAAATGGAGGAAAATGATGGATAGATTCATGGATTGCAGGAAGCATCTCTGGCTGCAGCTCTCGTCCGGGGGTCACGTGATCTCGTGAATCCCCCTCCGTTTATATAAGTGCGCACAGTAAGTGGGCCCTGCTCAAGATAATGGGATTCTTAGCTAATCGTGATGCTCTCACTAATAGTCCCCGACGACTTGCCTGGATGCTCATTATGTTAATGGTTCATGTGCAAGCGTTCTCCCCTGGACCTGGAAGACGACTTTTATGGGCGTTATTTAATGCGCTCGCACACAGGCTCCGCCCACGAGCGCTTCCAAAACGCCCCCGTCACTCATGACCCCGCGCACATGCACAGCAACCGCCCATGTTACACTGTGCACGTGACCCCGGGCCTCAGCCAGGAACATCCTGGCTGCTCGGCGAGGGTCCGCGGGGTCTGGCGGTCGGCCGGCCGAGCAGACGTCAGCCATCTGTGCCCGGGCCTCCCATCCAGTCTCCTGGGACTTGAGGTCCAGTCTGAGTCCATCGCAGGTTCAGGTTGGGTCGCTCAGGCGAGGACCGGGAAGTCCTCGACCGAGAGAGTGAAATCACGATCCCCTTCACACCTGCTGTTCCAGGAACCTCCCACCCACCCCCCCGCCCCAACCCCCCTTTTGGTGATAATGAGTTTAACAAGGAGGGAAAACAGAACCTGAGGATTCAATTGGGTGTGAAAGACAGTTGCAG
>JAFBJT010112289.1:0-5000 GCA_016785325.1 Chascanopsetta lugubris
ATCTTCAGTATGATGTCATCTTCAGTATGATGTCATCCTCAGTATGATGTTATCCTCAGTATGATGTCATCCTCAGTATGATGTCATCCTCAGTATGATGTCATCCTCAGTATGATGTCATCCTCACTCTGTCATCTTCAGTATGATGTCATCTTCAGTATGATGTCATCCTCAGTATGATGTCATCTTCAGTATGATGTCATCCTCAGTATGATGTCATTTTCAGTATGATGTCATCCTCAGTATGATGTCATCCTCAGTATGATGTCATTTTCAGTATGATGTCATCTTCAGTATGATGTCATCCTCAGTATGATATCATCTTCAGTATGATGTTATCCTCAGTATGATGTCATCTTCAGTATGATGTCATCCTCAGTATGATGTCATCTTGAGACACTAATCAAACTCAATAAGCCTGATCTGAGGTCAGTGTGTGGTGTGTCCTTTCCCGGCCTCTGTAGAAACATGGCCGACTCGTCCTGATGTGAATGTAAACAACAATACAAACAACTGTTGTTTCGTGTTTCACTGCTTATAAAAAGAATCCCACACACTGGACCTTCAACAGCTTTTAGTGCTGTGATGTCATCTGTGACGTTTATATCCTACACCGGCAGTGACATCACAGATGAGGGCGTGGCCACAGGTTTTTATTTGTACTGATGATAAACATATTCATCAAACCAGCTGTGTCAAATCAACAGTCAAACAGTTTGTCTCTAATGATCTTTATCACAACAACAACATCATTCAAATCAACAATGAAACAGTGAGCAGTGAACAGTGTGGAGCAGGCGCAGACTGAGAACATGGAGAAGAAGATTCACAGTGACCACAGGCCAAACTGTGTGTGTGTGTGGATTCACTGAAGTCCACTGGAGAAGACACTGGAGCTGTGGACACGAAGACCAGAGCTTGAGAAGGTGAACAGAGGACAGACAGAAGAGTTTGAATCAACAACACTCAGATTAAAAGACAGTAAACAACAGCCATGTCAAACTCACTCTGTCATCTTCCAAACTATTAGAACTCATCACTTCATTTTCTGATCATAACAAACTGATGAGGTCATGGGTTCATAAATGAGTCCGTTCCTGAAGTTCGGGCTTCAGTGAATGACCTCTGCACTATGATGCACCTTTTCACATTATATACTATATTATATATATATATCTTTTATTTTGTTATCTGATCAAGTCCAAACATGAATGAGTGATGACCTGTGACAGGTGAGATCAGAGGGTGAGGGGGCAGTGAGGATGACATGACTGAGGTGGTGAACACTGTGAACATGAATCAAATGGAAACGCTGGTGAACTGATTTCAGATAATGAGAAAATGCTGAGTCATGTCTGGATCCCTCTCCTCCCGTTTGGAGGTGTCATTCTGAGCCGAAGCTCCGGCTGCTGTCCTGACCCAGTGAGGCTCCGCCCCCCGCTCGGAGACTGGGATCCATAGAATAAGGCTGTTGGCTAAAAGAATCTGTCCCACACGACACAGAACAACTTTGGTTTGCTAAGAAGACACTGAAAAGTGAGACTGAACGCAGGACATTCACACGTAGAGATCGTGGCTGTGGTTTCATTGCTGTCTGTTTCCTCCCGTCATCGTTTTGTAGAATAAAATATAAAGAGGCTGTGAGCTCTCTGTTAATCATAGTCCTCGAACTCCGGCTCCACGTTGTCCCCCTGACAGTGAGTCCCCTGGGTGGAGTAGGACATCGTCTTCATCGAACAGTTGGTGTCCGACAAAATGGCCTGAGAAGAAAAGAGGTGTTAGAGATCCTTCACAGTGTGTGTGTGTGTGTGTGTGTGGGGGGGGGGGGGGGACCAATTCCCCCCCCACGGGGGGGGGGGGGGGGGGGGGGGGGGGTCACATTCACTGCACACACTTTATTACTTATTAAATACTTCATCAAGTATTTTATACTTTTCGATTTTACACTATAAAAAGTGGTGGTTGAGCCTCTGGTCTATCATCTCTGAGCATTCTGATTGTCTTCATGTTGCTGCCTGTTTGTGTTTTAATTATAATAATTAAACTACATGTACACAAACATACATACATACTTCCAGGTCAAAGAGGAAAAGCACAAAGCTGATGTAAACATGACTGGACATTTTGTCCCTGCAGAGCCTCCATATAAAAGGGCTGTGTCATGTTTGGACTCTTACTATCTTCTCCTCCTGTCCGGGTGGGTTCCTGAGGAAGAGGCAGAGAGGAGCAAAGCAGATGTCCACCACCCCGATGATGGTCATGAGCCAGGTGAAGCCGATGCTCTCAGCAATGGAGCCTCCGATGGATGGACCTGAAGGAAGAACCAGAGGAACCAGGGGAAGCAGGTGCATCAGGGTTTGGATCAGGAGGATGATACAGCAGGGAACAAAACATGGGACAGAACAGAACATGGGATGCAACATGGAACAAAACATGGGACGGAACTGTGAAAAAAACATGGGACGGAACATGGAATAGAACATGGAACGGTCTCTGTGACGTCATGACCTCATGCTCACCTAAAGCGAATCCCATGCAGAAGGCCACGTCAGCAATGGCGTACACGCTTCCATACACGGACACGTGTCGCAGGTCCACCAGGTATCCCATAATGGGCATCATGGAAGAGTCCACCATACCTGCATCATCACAGCAAACACAGAGGTCACAGAGGTCACTGCTGCTCCTCAGCTCAGTGAGGAATATGCCGACTCACCGATGGCGAACCCCACTCCGAAGTTTGGAAGAATCAGACCGTAAATGTCTGAGGCAAACGGAACCTGCAGAGACACAGGTCAGATCATCACATGATTCGTTCAGAAAGAACATTAACACCTGTTCATTTCTACGTCTAAAATAATTCAGCTCTTCACATTGTAAAAATGTGAAAGGTTTCACTGAATGTGGGGGTTAATTGTCATTGATTGGGGTGTGTACAATTATAAATAGGAGGAGAGGAAGTGGCGCCAGAGAGCCCTGACCTCCGTGGCTACCGGACGCTAGCCTGGAATACTTGTACCTTTTCCCAGGATCAGGACTTTGTCTTTCCCTGTGGTGTCTTTTCCCCTCAGAGTCTAAAACACTGGAGCGGAGGACAAGTGCCCAGGACTCAGGTTGGGTAGCGGCGGCGTCGAGGGTCGTTGCAACCGTCCGTCAAATTGTTATTTTGTTTAGTAAATATCACCCTGTCATTGACTGGTTTTGGTGACGTTTTGTGTTACATACGTTTCTATGATGGGGGGATCTGTCCGGGATTCGTTTTGAGTGGTCTACATGAACTGTATTCATCGCTGCCGGGTTCTGTACACGGGGACAACCTGCGCCAGACAAGGTCATTGTAAATACACGTCAACCCGAGTGGACATTCTGACGGCGTATGTGGATTCATTTGGTTTCTATGTTTATTTTAGATCGGTGAATCATAGGCGAAACTGATGTTGGCGTCTTCTATTCGTGAATTACACGACGGTGTTGAAACCAAGCGCAGCAGGCCTCTGACCCGCCTGTTCCTTACGTTTTGCGTAGTACTTTCCCTGGACTATTATAATATATTGAGGAGAATTGTTACAATGTGTCAGACTTACACATATGACGCTGATTCCAACCAGCACCATTCCAATGAGAGCACACAGCCACCTGTCAGGAGGACACGAGGTCACTCACATTCAGATCAATACAAGATCAATAATAATAAAAACAAGATCAATCATACATCATACATGTATTGATATATTTCATGACAGTAGCTCATGGTCAAACATTCTGAACATGATGTTTTTAAACAGGATATTTCTCATGATTTTCCTTTGTTCTCTTTCATTCATGTGTCACGTGACTGCGTGAGCTGACAACATGAACTCATATGTTTGTTTGCTCTGTTGACATTTTCTTGATCAGGGGAATATGTGAAACATGAATTCGATCATAACCGATGATGTAATGATACACACGTACAAACATACTTTGGAATCCATCTCTGCAACATTGATACAATATCATCTTGCAGACGGAACCTTTAAGGACCAATACATGTGTATATGGCGATTCTGTTTCATCAAAGCTTCAATAAAGAAGTCAGAATCAGACAGAGAGAGACAGACAGACAGAGAGAGAGAGAGAGAGAGGGAGAGAGGTTGAGGTTTCAAAGTTCCTTTATTGGGCCACTTCAAGGAGATACAAAAAATAATGTAAATTATAATCAAAACAAACGGGAGCAGGACAAGAAAAGAATAATCAATCCAATTCTTAAATCATAACATGAAAGTCAGCTCCCCATCCTTTCCCACAGAACACAACACGCCCCCTACAGCCCACAAGTTTATGAAGTCCTGTAGTTTGTCCATTGTTTTATAGTAGACGTGTTCTACTCTGAGTGGGGTTTTCAACAGTCCCTTAAAAACCGGCACCAAGTCCACACACCCAGAATTCTGGGTCTTGTTCCTCGTGTCAGCCAGATGGCCAACTGTGCAACCCCAGATAAAAAGTTCAACATACTACAACCAAATGTTTCTTTAGCGAAGTGAAAGAGGTCGCTCAAAACCCTGGAAAAGTATTTTAACAGTGCAAACGGTAAATCCAGTCTCGGACACTCAACAAAAATATGTGCAAGGCTCTCAGACCGTGAACAGAACAGGCAGAGCAGGCTGGCAGATTGCAAGGTTCGAGTTTTGAGGAAGCCACTGCAGATCAACGGCTTCTCAAAGATCCACGCTCTGTAGTAGGAAGAGCTGCTTGTTGTTGTCCAAACACCCGCTCTCCTCAGCAGCAGCCGAGCTGTATCCAACCAGCTCGTGCCAATGTTGGCGAGAAGCCTCTGCGCAGTCTGCAATCTTAAAGAGGCGGTCTTGGCCTGATTGTCTATAAGCCCCTGCCCACCTTCAGTGGCAGGTAGGTACAACGCTGCTGCCCGGATCTAGTGTTTGCCAGACCAAAAGAAGTCAAGGATTGTCCTCTAGATATCGTCTAGAAGTTATTAGCCACCAGAACTCTTCCCCTATATG
>JAFBJT010112289.1:10000-12907 GCA_016785325.1 Chascanopsetta lugubris
TAGTGTTTTGTTTTGTTAGTCAGGTCAAGTTTGACCTCCTTGTGAGTGATTTCTAGTTTTGTATTTTAGTCCCAGGCCTTGCAACTTGCTTTGTCGCCTTTTGTTCAATCAACATTTGTATTTATACTCAAGGTTTTGAGTCTGCTTTTGGGTTCCCTCCTGTCACCAGTCGTTACACTTGCACACTTCCTCATACATGTGGCTAATTAGTCGGAACTATTCTATTCTGTGTAATGCCATGATCCATGTTCAGAGCCTGACATAACGATGTTTATATGGTTGATTGATCACAGTATTTGTTGCACATCCTCTGCAGGAGGAGCTGATGTATCATGTCAGTGTCTTTCAAACAACTCAAAATTCTCAGCCAGTTTCTCATCACTCATCAGAAAGTCAACACTGTGCAGAGGGGAACCCAGACTCCACCCCCTGCTGTGACCCCACCCCCCTAAAGTGAGCTTCTTACCAGCTGCGATCACAATGTACGGATCCTTCATCAGAGTCAACAGTGGAGTTCCCTTCTGACTCTGTGGAGGTAAAAGTGCAGTGATGAGTTAGTCTCATTAGCACGTTCGTCACATTAGCTCCGTGTGAACACGTCTGTGACTGTTCATAGGTCATCAAGTGAGGTCATCAAGTGAGGTCATCAAGTGAGGTCATCAAGTGAGGTCATGAAGGTGCAGAGAGACACAGGAACTCACCTCAGGTTCCACTTTAGTGGGCTGAAGAACAGAGAGCTGAAGCGCTATGGATACGAACACTGTGTCACTGTCATGGTCTCATGTCAGGATGAATTGATGAAAGGATGAAAACACAACAACTCTACCTCCATCAAACACAGCCAGGAAAGCCAGGATGAGGAACGGAGCCGTCTTCCCCACAAACTCATACATCACACTGCCAAACGGGGGGCCCACTGTGTGTGTGTGGGGGGGGGGTGTTTATATATATTATATATATCATATTCCCTCAAATACATGATGTCATATCCTCTTACTTTCATGAACTTTTCCATTACACAAAATAATCTAGTCTGCACTTGAGTTTTAATGTTATATACATTATTTATGCAAATATATGAGGAAGATGAACTGTATGTGTGTGTGTGCAGGTACCCAACACTCCCAGTGCCAGGCCGCCCAAGGCGATTCCAATAGCGTGACCTCTCTCCTCATCATTGGTGTACACACTGGCCAGCATCCCCATCCCTGAACACACACACACACACACACACACACACACACACGCACAGTAAAGGTGCAGTCTGTGAATGTCTATGAACACAGTGATGAGCAGGGGGGGTCCTACCTGCCACAGAGGAGCAGGATGATCCCACCCCCTGAAGAGACCTGGCCAGGAACAGCAGAGTGTAGCTGGACGAGAAGGCAAACACTGAGAGGACAGACAGATAGACAGACAGACAGGTCAGGGATGATGTCATCACTAAGACACTGTGATGTCAGAGATGACGCGTTGGCAGGAACTTACTGATGGTCGACAGGAACATGATACAGAAACCAGCAAATATTGGGAGTTGGTATCCGATTCTGGAGAGATCAAAGGAACATGTCATTGGTGTGATGAACACGTATGAGACGTGTGAAATCAAGAAGAGAACACAAAGATAAGGCAGCGTGTGTGTGTGTGTGTTTCCAGTGATGGAGGATGACAGCACAGTGTTTTCAGGTAGATGCAGTGACATGCTTCACTGCTTCACTGCTCTTGTCCTCTGTCAGCAGAGAAGGTGACGAACACTGATGGACTCAGCTCTTTGTCTCCGCTCCTCCATGTGACTGTCTCTGGTTTGTTCAGCTCTATTCACTAAACATGAAAACTGATGTGTTGTTGTTGTTGTTGTTGTTGCTGTTGTGCAGGTCATGTGATTCCACCTGTTTGTGGTGGACTTCAGGACAGGCCTTAAACTGAGACTCATCGAATGAGCACATGATTGGTGAACTAAGGTGCTATACAAAGATCTTCTGACCGTAATAACCTCTATTACATTTCATCAATATCCTGCTTAACTGTAGCTTCAAAATGCTGCTACATGTAGAGCATAGGTGTCAAACTCTGGCCCGTGGGCCAAATTTGGCCCGCGTTGTAATTATATTTGGCCCGCGAGACGATACCAAATGACTACTAGAGCTGGCCCCGGTATTATACAGCGCATTCACCGCTAATACTACAAATCCCATAATGCCCTGCTGTTGTTTTGGCGCATCAATTACGACAGGACCCAGAAACGCCCTCTCCTCTGTGAGAGCAGTCTCAGCGATTTCACGCTACAACCGTCACCGTGCTGCCTCTTTCCAGAAATGGCGAAAAGAAAGGCAGAAAACAGGAGCTTTCTGGACAAGTGGGAGGTACAATGTCTGTTTACATATGTAAAAGACAGACCTGTTTCTCTTGTTTGTGGAGTCACCGCGGCAAATAGAAAAGAGGCATATGATTTTTATTTAAAATTTATTCAATAAATGAATGCCCTTGATGTGTTTTTTTTATTTGAATCTTGATTTTGCAAGTCTCCACTATTAAGTTATATATTGTATGGTAATAAGTGTTGCTTGGTTCATATTCAATGTTAAAGCAAAATTTGTTTGGGTTCATATTAAAAGGTTCATTTGTTCAATGTTGGCCCACGACTTTGTTCAGGTTTAAAATTTTGGCCCACGGTGTATTTGAGTTTGACACCCCTGATGTAGAGTGACGCAGAGTGAACACAGAGACACAGAGTGACACAGTGTGACACAGAGTGAACACAGAGACACAGAGTGACACAGTGTGACACAGAGTGAACACAATGTGAACATAGAGTGACACGTAGTGAACACAGAGTGACACAGTGTGACACAGAGTGAACACAATGTGAACATAGAGTGACACGTAGTGAACACAGAGTGACACAGT
>JAFBJT010112290.1:11162-37228 GCA_016785325.1 Chascanopsetta lugubris
GGTCAATTCAAAAGAGAAATGTCCTTCTGTCCTCGTACGTCTCTACATTCATTACAAGGGTTGTTTATCTTGGTAGCCAGCAGCTATAATTCTGGAGTCTTGAAAGCAAAGCAGCAAAGTGGAATTCAGGCGTCATCCGTCTACATCTGTATTTTTTTTAAATTGTTTTATTGTGTCTTGTGTCTCTGAGAAATGTGTCTGAAAATCATTGAACATGGATCATCTACCTCGCTTCAGCCGGAGTTTCAATGAGCCAGTGAAAACATCTGTCCGTGTGTGGGTGTGCAGTCGCTGCATTGCACATAATGCACTTAGCAAAACAAATGAGAAAGAAAAAGGATCTTCTCCCACTCAGTCCTTTCAAAGAAGTTTTAATAAAAAAAATGATGAATGACCCATCCAACACTTTTAGATTCCAGCAGATTTGACATTAATTATATTTGACAGGTTATTAAGTTGAAATGTTGTTTGGTGTCACATGTGCTGCCGTCTTGAGCTCTGTTTTGATTCTTTGATGAAATGGAAAAAAATGATACACTTTTAGATTAAACTAAAATGCTAAACAAAATATACAGAACTAGTTATATTAAAGGTACAGTACGTTCATGTAGGAGAACATATACCCACCTTCAGTTATCATTGAAACTCAAAAGGGGTTTAGTCTGTCCCTTCTGGGCTACAGAATTCAATATAAGGGCTCCTAGAAAGGGCTCATTCTATGTTGATAATGACTTTACGTGCTATTCCTTTAATTTGCTCTGTGGTGCAGGTGAAGGAGAACCTCCTCTCCTGCAAGATGCTGCTTCACTGCAAACGGGACGAGCTGCGGAAGCTGTGGATCGAGGGCATCGAGCACAAGCATGTCCTCCAGCTGCTGGACGAGATCGAAAGCATCAAGCAGGTGCCCCAGCGGCTGGAGACCTACATGGCGAGCAAACACTACCTCCACGCCACCGACATGCTGGTGAGTAAACGCACAGGCAAAGCCACGGCAGCGCAGAGGGTCTTGATCATACCCTCTACATAAAGATGGATGTAGCATGCGTGACGTCACTCCTAGGTTTCTGCAGAGCCCTCGTGAGGCTTGTAGTGTTATGGTTAACTCACACGTTCATTCCTCGCCATCTTGCCGATGCCTAACTCCTCCTACGTCACTGGCTCATCCAGAAATGGGCAAAGAGGCGGAGCACAGGTAGATCTGGGCTGGGCCCATGATTTCAGACGTGCTGAATTCCACTCAATTCAACTTTAACATGGGGGATCGACTCGCTTTTGGTGTCAGCCTCAAGTGGCCACCCTGTGAACTGCACGTTTTTTCACCACTTCCGTATTCCCCTCCTCCGTTTGCTGCTTGGTCTTGATGTGTTCATCATTCCAGTGGGACAGAGAGAGTCTGAGAATGATAAATGAGGAGATTGTTCTTGGCCGCTGTGTTTGATGGTCTGCGATGTTTGGAGAGTGAGAAATGGGAAAAAGTTGAGTTGTTGGCGGAGCCGCGAGGAAACTGATCGACACTCAGCATTCAAATGCATGGGTCTGTATTGATAGCGGGGGCTGGTGAGGGCGATTGTGTGCACCGCGCTCACATAAACACCAGTATTTATGAAGCGCCGCCGCTGCTGCTGCTGAGATTGATTTCTACTTGGGCGCCTTTCATCCTTTTTCAAGAATCCTCTTTCCAGCCCTGAACAGTCCGGTGCTCGGGACTATTTAACTTCAAGCGAGCATCATCTGAGGGCACTGCAGGTGTGGATGCACACGTGTGCTCCTCCTCTCCTTTTGATGTGTGTTTTGCCGTGAGCTCGGCAGGGGGTCCGGAGGACGGTATTAAGGACTAAACGACCAAACACTGTGATCTCTCCCAGTTCCCTCCTTCTCACTCTCCCTCCGTCCCTCCTACGAGTCTTCTTCCTCCGGTCTTTAATAATTAGTTTGCTAGAATGAGGTTATCTGAGGATGAGAGGGAGGGAGGAGGTGGGGGGGGGGGGGGGGGGGGGGGCCGGGGGTTTTTCGGGGGGGGGGGGGGGGGGGGGGGGGGGGGGAGTAGGGCGATGCTGCGTCCTCCTAAGGACCATGAAAAATCCTCTTTGTTGGCTTCGGAGGAAGTGGGACTGGATTCAACCTGCGCTCAGTTGGATCAGTGTGTTTTTGAAAGTGTGTTGAGAGTTCAAAGTCAGGCGGACGCTACGCCTGAGCGTAGAGGGCGGTGGATTTTCACAGGTTTGTAAAAAAGCAGACTTTAAAGCAGAATCTTTTTTTTTTTTTTTCGAAGCTCATCACTATCAAAAAAACGAATGGATGCTCTCGTTCTGCTTTTCGCTTTGGAGACGTGTAACTCATGACTAAATAAGATATGAAAAGCACTGCCACCAAGAAACTTTCATTAAATGTATCAGGGGAAGGATTTAGTGACCTCTAGGGCTGAATTTGTCAATAGGATAAAATGTGGAGTGACTAAACATTTTTCAATTGATGTTTTTCAATTAAAGTCTTTTTTAAAATTCAAAGGGTGTTTAGATTGTCCACTCCAGGCTACTGTAAAGGTCCTTACAAATACTTATACTCATAAAAGATAACTTTATCATTATTTTACTGTCCATTTCAGCCAATTTACATTAAAGGTGCAGTGTGTAAGATTTCAGTACACTTTTCTCTGTAGATAAAAAATCATATTCTGACATTTTTACGAATGTATAATCACCTGAATGTGTGACGTTCTTTTCAGGTTACTCTAGAATGAGTCCTTCAATGGACATTTACCTGAGGAGTGGGTCCTCTCTATGGGGGCCGCCATGTTTTTACAGTAGCCCAGAGCTAAACATCTTTAATGGCAAATGAGTGCAACCATAGCTTCTCCTGAAAGCTCGAGAGGGAAGGGTAAGGCGAAGGGATGCAACATGCAACTTCGCCAATAGATGTCACCAACTCTTACACACTGCACCTTTTTAAAGGCATCTAAATCTTTAGCCCTGGAAAAAGAAACAAGGCATCCCTGTAATGATTCTATTAACCAACACAGTTCTTCTGTAAACTTGCAGCTTAAAGTTGTAAACGCGTCTCGTGGGAAAAACTAAATAACTATTGTTTATGTCTGCCGTGGACCAAACAGCCCCCTCTGTGCTTGTTAGGAAACTGCTGTATTGTTTACTCACTCATTAACGTGCTCTATGATTTATTTAATATTTTCCGAGCCGGCTCCCCACCTGCCAAACCATTACCCACTTGTTTCCAGAGCATCGACCTTCGCAAACATGATTATCAGACAAGATAATGCATTTCTGGCCCCTGCGTCTCTGTGGTAACATCACACTGCGTGTATCACTTCTCACAGAGTCTCTGATGTGTTTATTCCCATCACGCTGTCACTCGTTATAGCACTCATCTGTGGGATACTTCTTTTCCCTCCATCGCCCTCTCTTCCTCTCTCTCTCTCTCTCTCTCTCTCTCTCTCTCTCTATAACATCTCTCTGCATAAATGTGTATCTCTAATGGAGCCAACAAACTGTGAAACTTTAACAGTCTTATAAGTGCATGGCGCTCGATGCAGATCTAATGAACTTTGGTGCAACAGCAGCTTTGATGTATGTTGATTGCATGATGATAAAGGCATTATAGGCTTCTGTGTGTGTGTGTGTGTAGTCTGTGTGTGTGTGTGCGTGTGTGTGTGTGTGTGTCATCCATCTGTGCCGCCGCAGTCGTGATAAACAATAAACCTGGTATTAATTTGTGAAAACTATCAAAGAGTGTGGACGAGACCATGTGGCATCAGTAAAGGTCCAATGTGTAAGATTTAGGTCCAATTCCTTCAATTTCTTGGCAGGAATTGAATCTGGGAAAAATGACATTGATGTTATATGAGTGTATCATCACCATAAGGTTGTTGTCATCACTTTAGGATGAGCCTTTAATATTTACACATTTTTACAGTGGCTCAAAATGGACTATATTAAAACCTAAATGCTCATTGTTGACCAGGAGCTGGGCCTGTAATTTCTAAAATAAATAAAAAATAAAATAATCCTAAATACTACATATGTGTGGGTGGAGGCAGTGGCTGGGAAATGAACCCATGACCCTAAGCATCCAAAGCACATGTTCTACCACTGAACTACACTCGTCATGTGCAGGGATGCACGGGTGCCCCTCCGTTCTCCACACTGTACCTTTAATTCAGTGCTGCGTTCCTATTGGCCGCAAGTATATTGTTGCTCTCCCTCATGTGGGAAGGATCAAGCTTTCAGAGCCACAAAGCCACCCATATATATCGTCACATTTATATTTCATTGCTCGTCTTTCATAGGGGACAAACTCAACATTACAAAGTTAATGATGCCCTGGGTAGAGAAGTGGGAATAACACTCTGATCTCTGCCTGCTATTGAACGGCAGTTTTAAAACCCTGCGTGCCCCGTTTGAAATAGGACTGGCTTTAGTTTCCTAGAAACACCTCTGCTCTACTTGCCTCTCCTCTCCCACATCCACCTCATTTGTCCTCTCCTCCATTTCTCCCATGCAACTCCCCAGCAAATTCAGTTGGGGCTTCGTGTACCTCATTACACCGACGAGCCCTCGCCCCTAATGATGTTAACCAGCCTCCCTCTGTCACCCCAGCCCGCCCGATGGTAATGAGCAACCCCCCCGCCCAGCCCCAAACACAGACACATAAGTGTTCAGTGATTTACAGTCTTACAATCACACACTCATGTAATCATACATCTGAGGAGTGCAGCCACTGATTCCGAATACGCAAATCCAGGTAGAGTTATTCTATTAAGCGAAAGGGGCTGATCACGCCGAGGCACATTAGCTCATCTTGTCGCTAATGTGGCTCCCCTTTGCATCACCACACACTTGACCCGTGCCCTTGTGATAAACCCCAACCCCCCTTCCCCCACCACAACCCTCCACATCCTCTACCCATTCCCTCCTGGCTTGTCCTGGTTGGCCCCGTGCAAACATCCTGTGCAGCAGCGATCATCTGGCCATTAGCGCAGTTGAAATGCACCCCGAAAGGCACATGAACATAAATACGTAAATACACAGACTGCAGACAGGAGAGTTGTATTTAACGGCTTGAGCATTTATTAATTGCAAACAAGCTGCAAAACCGCTGTTGGGGCTGGGGGGGGGGGGGGGGGGCAAGGGGGGGGGGGGGGAACGGGGGGGGGGGGGGGGGGGGGGGGGGGGGGGGGGTTAGGGAGGAAACATGACTCAGCAGTGCACGACTACGCGAAAGATCAGACTTTTTAATATAATATTGAACGAAGAAATACATTCAGCAAAATATATCTTTTGGATTAGGATGAGTTTTAGTGAGTGTCACTGTTTCTCTTTAAACATGGAGATCCTGCAGTTTCTCTTTGACTCGGTAGATGTGCAGAAATTAATGAGTGTCGACGGATGAGTGGGACAGTTAGAATGTTAGTGTTTGTACATGGTGGGCAGATTCGGACGCCGCGGACGGGATGATACATTTCATTTCCTGTGGAAGTATAGAAATCCAAGACGGCGTGTTTTTCCTGTGGATGATTGGTCTGTATTTTCTGTCGTTGTGTTACCAAGGAAGGAACTTTGCTATTTAAGTTACCAACAATTGCCAAGTATTCCTTCTTGCCCCCTCTAGGTGTCAGCCGTGGAGTCCCTGGAGGGCCACCTGCTGCAGGTGGAAGGACTTGGAGATCTGCGCTTGGAGCTCCACAGCAAGAAGCTCAACATGCACCTGGTGCTGATCGACGAGCTTCACCGGCATCTCTACATCAAGTCCACCAGTCGCCTGGGACACAAGAACAAGGACAAGAATGCGGCTCGCCTCCCAGGGTGAGCACCGATTCCGCGTAGTTGGGTCCCAAAGGTGCAGTGTGGCTCCCCGTCGCCATACGGGAGGCCACAAAACACACAACATGGCCGCCTCAGTAGAAAGCGCCTGCTCCTGAGACGAAGGGTTCATCGGAGGTTCACGAAAACTTTTTTATTTGTGTATTTGGAAGGTTATACACTCTTATCAAGTCCACAAACATTATTATATCTTCCATTTCGGACTATTTTACCTTAATTTTACAGAGTAGCATTAATTTGTCATTGTTTTTTTTTATATTATCAAGGCCTGTGTGGGGTTTTATTTGATTGTGCCGATGTCGGAATATATGCCATCAGTGTTTTATTACTGCTCTTGTGTTTGTGCAGGCACCGCGCCATGACTGTTGCTCATAAACTGTCTTTACAGTGGAACTTTAGGGTGCTGTAAGTAGGGATTAGGGATTTCATTTCATCACATTGCTTTTCTTTTATAAACATTCCCATTAGGTGCGGCAAAGCTCCAGCTATTCTTTTATGGCTCCACAAACAAACAAACAACGCATTCATTTAATTTTCTGCGACGCACAACTGTCGCAACCCGATTGATATAGAAAGTGGAATAAGTTCTATACACCATGGGTTTCAGGCAGGTTGTTTGTGTCCTTTTTTATTGTTTGCATTTTATGTAGGCAACAGAAATGTAGCCTTCAAAGTCTGTATAGATCGTTATAAACATATTCCACTGCCAGGACAACTGAGTGCAACTTGCCAGCGATTGCCTGGATGGAAACCAAGCCAATTACTGACAAAACCAATTAGGCCCAGAGTCTCACTTGTTGCTCGGCGTCCCTCCCATGTTTGTACTTTGTCCTCTGAAGATCCAAAGGAAACAAACCAAAACAGCCCAAATCATTTGCTGTAAAAGACACAAACAGCTTTAATTCGCTCACAGGGAATTAGGAAGCGAGCACCGGGAGTGGCGATAGGTGCTGGAGTGAGAGAATCAGACGAAACGCACACGTCAGATCACGGCTTTTTGGTTTTTCGGGGGGGGGGGGAACAAAACGAGACAACGTCGGCTCCAATTACCGGCTGTAAATAAATAGGAACGACAGCAATGCAGCATCTGCGCTTTCTTTGTGACAGCTTGCGATGCTTCAAATGATGAAGAAGCTTTCGCAGCCGCGGGAGAATAACAGAGGTAGTGGCGGCGTGACACAATGGCCGGGTTTCTTGGTTTCATAAAGCCACCGTGGTGCTTATTGGCCGTAATGTGGCGCAATGGCTTTAAACCCACTGTTGAGGCTCCTGTGTTCTCTGTAAAACATTCAGCTTAAGTGTTGTTTTCAGTTTCCCAATGTGCGCCCGCACGTGTGTGCGTGCTGCAGTAATTACAGTGGCGGCAGGTTGCTGAGGTATGATTTATTACCAAGGGTCAGCCGGTGACAGGCCCTGGCCTCCCCGTATTGGGTCGCCTCTAACAACAAGCCAGCCTCCATACACCCCAGTCACTTAGCAGGCACACTGTGTTTATACCGCCCGACTTAAAGGGGCTGGATTGCCTCGGCCGCGAGCTTAAGGCTTGATAAATGGCTCATTGGAAAGCAGCGCCGATCCCATCCACAGATGCGAGGATCTTGTTCTAGAACCGCAGATTGTTTTTGTCAAGGAAGGGCAGCATTCTGTGGATGCATGCTAAGTCTTTGTGTGTATAAAAATACTATTACTGCAGCGTTTTGCGGCCATGTTTTTGTAATGTAATCGCAGTATCACGATTCATACAATCCCTTTCCCAGTGGTTACAAACCCACTTGAAAACGCGCGTGTGTGTCTTATCCCAAACTGATATCCTGTCAATTTTATCCTCCGTAGCTCGGCTGCCAAAGACACGTCTCCCATGCCAGTGCTGGACGTCAGCAGTCTGTCCACCCCTCGCAAGCTGTTGGATTCCTCTCAGTTCAGCACACCGGGATCCAGCAGTGGTAAGGACTTTCTCATATTAGATGTAAATGCTCTGTATTTCTTTTTTTTTTCCTTCTTTTTTTTATAGCGCTTTTCCAGTCTTCGTGATGAACAAAAGTGCTTTGTACGACACTTTTGCCAGTTCCCCCGTTTCATTTCCCCATATGCAGTCCACTCTCCAGCACACCTATAGCTCCATTCACACACTGTCCACGCAGCTGTCAGCGGCAATTTGCAGTAAAGTATCTTTGCCCAAGAACAATTTGGCATGCGGGACCGGGGAGACAACTCGCTCTATGTCCTTGGCCCCAGCTGTACAACATGCAGTGTAGGAAGTAAGAAACCATAACGGACAAAAATGGGTGATGCATCCCTCCTATGGACATCAGATATTTGCTTACAGTTCATCAACACCACTTCTTTGACTCTGCTTTTTTAGTTGTACATTCTCGTTGTTGTCATTTTGCCTCCATCCTCAGTTAGAAATGTCATCAACTGCTTGATCTTCGCACATGGACATGATCACTCTCCTCTCACTGACATTTTATAGCCTCCCTCTGTCTCCCGGACGTTTGCGTCCACGAGCTTCCCTGGAGAGCGTCGGGAGATTATGCCTAGTTCGCTGCTTGGCTCCAAGCAGCTTATGATCGCGAAGGAGCAAAGCAACAGCAAAGGGGGAATTCTTCACGGAAAACAATGGGTTATAAAGTTTGCTCCCCATTAAAAACGACATACATTAGAGAACTATAAAGACACACATATCAATAAAGTCTCAGAGTGTTTGTCGCTCTCTGCGGATAACAAAGTGTGTGGATTTCAGTTTGCAATTTTATTTTCACTCTGCCGATATTCTCGGCGATAATGAAGTCATTAGCATCACTTTGTCTTACAACCATTTGCATGTCATTACGAGTGTGAGTTGCCGCCCCCCCCCGCCCCTCGAACACACACAGCACACAGGCAACACATTCAGTAATGCTTCATTGCACTTATACACACACACACACACACACACACACACATAGAGGCGATGTACGCATTGCTTCCCCCGCTATATATGTCATAACATCTTCAACTATGATCATAGTATACGTTTCCATCGCTTAAATTACAATCATCCTGCCCCCACCCCACCCCCCCACCCCCTACCCTGCCCTACCCTCTGCTGTGCCATTAGTCACCCAGCAACTCTGTCATCACAGCAGGCGAACAGCATTCATTACTCTCAAACCAGTAACCAGCGCCTCTAACGGGCTCTGATAATGCAGACCATAACTATGTTCGGGGAGCATGTGAATTCTCTCTCGGTCGTATGGCGTCAGCGCCACATCCCTTGCAGGCACGGCGCAGAGGAAAGCAAACAAGAAGATAATGAAAAAAGTTAATCCTGCAATAACTTGGTGTTCCCTCAGTGTTTCCGAGTTTTCATATTAAGCCCAGCACTTTTTCTTCTCCAAACCACCCACACTTGGCATTCTAAGTTAGTGACTCACCGTTTTGTTTTCATCTCCGGTTTTTAGCCCGGCAATCATACTGTCCAGGTACCACCCGATATCTCCACACATATTCACTTAATGCAGGGGCTGTTTGTCACCTTGACATCTTTCACCTGTAGATGGCGGTAATGTGCATATCGCTTCCAAATAAGCAAACAATCACATTTTTCCCGCACATCTTCGTGAGGGAGAAGCAACGTATGTTTCTCCAGTTCCTTAACCTTAAACAGTAACCGCAAAACATGAAGTAAAGATTTTATTATTCGATTTCAACAATTTGTATAATTGATTCATCGATCAATCCTTTCAGCTCTAATTACAAGCTGATGGGACTAGCACTTCCTGTGTCTTCATTTGATGTCTCTGTTAAGCAATATGATCACATCTGTCGTGTGTTTTGGAATAAATGGATTTTCCAGATAATTTCTCAATATTTCTGGGGGGGGGGGGGGGGGGTACGCACAGCCCCTTTAACCTTGTGTGTGATCATGCGATCAGCCCCTGGCAGAAACAAACAAAGGACCGGCGAACGTTTCCCTGCCTCCCAGTGTTTGAGTATTCAAACTATTCTCATTCTGTTGCTCCTACTACACTTAGGCCTTTAACTCCTCTCCCCTCTTATTTACTCAGTCAGCACAACACAACACGTGTAAGTGCACACCCATGACCCCTCACACCCACACAAATGTGCAAATCCCACCACTAATACATAATAAATATCCATTCAATGCGCCCACCCTGCCGTCCTAAAAGTACGAGCTCAACCACATTTTTGCCCACATTATGCGACGGAAACTGTGGCAATTAGCTACCACCGGGCGGTAAGTGCCAATACACCGCCGCGCTAACAACTGTGGTCACGACACGCCAGCCGGCTTCCATCAGCGTCCTAGCTCTGCCATTTTGTCTAATAGCATTAGAGCACCTCATTTGTAGCTAGTAATTGTCATAATTATTACGCAAACTATAGTCAGAATGGGGGGAAAGAGGAAGTACGCCCAAAGTCCATTAACTTGCCATAAACATTAACTCTCTTAACGCGCCTTGATGGGGATTTGGGAGGCCCCGTCTAATGGAAATTAGAGCATCACTCCACGCTGCCACTCTCAATTTAGCCGCTAATGTGGCTAAGTCATATGGCGAGAATGTGGGGTTGGGGGAGGGGTGGGGGGGATGTCCTTCTGTTTGTGTGTGGGTGGTGATGATAGGAAAGGTGCGAGAGCGTTTTTAGAATGGAGAGATGCAGGATATGAATACAGTGAAATAAGCTCATGATTGAAGATTTCACGAGTAACGACTGGTTTTGAACCATCAAAGGTACCATCATCATGATTTCACGTATATGTGTGTGTAAATATTTTTTTCCCACCTATTGTATGTCATCGTTCGCATTTATGTCACTTTATTCCATGTGTGCATTCGTCTGTTTCAGCGCGTGAGGATGGGCGAGAGCTGAACCCAGCCGAGCTTTCTGAGGTGGACCCAGAGGAGAACAGCGCCGAGTTCATGGGCATCCTCATCAAGGTAGGACAGACTGTACAGGCGCACTCGCTGAAGGCCTCGGCAAAACGGGTGTGACGCCCCTTTTCTCCCCCTCCCACAGGCTCTGGCCAAGTTGAAGAAGATCCCAGAGACCATCAAAGCCATCATGGAGCGTCTGGAGCCAGAACTGAAACAGATCTTGAAGAGGTCCACCACGCAGATCGCCGACCACGCCTACCAGAGAGGAGAGAACCTGGCCCAGGAGAGCCAGCCCAGGTAATGTGTGGAGGGAGGCGGTATATTAAAGCATCAGGGCTGCATGAGAGTGGAGGACGATCCCCTCAAGAGTGAGCTGGCAGAGATCAGTAAAAAAAAAAAAAAATAAATGTATGGGAGAAAACTGCGTCGTAAATGAAGCGGGTTTCGAAGAAAAGAGGAGGGGGATGGGTGGGTGCCGTAAATGGATCGCCTGAAGAGGAAACAGTAAGCAATTCTGCAGAAGGACGAGAACCATCTTTTTTTGAAATGATAATATTTGCCTGACAGAAGATAATAAGAAGCGCAAGTGATGTTTCCCAAAAATGATCAGTGTAAACAGCAGCACGCCGCTTCCTCTGCTACCGCTGATAAAAGCTGTCATTTGCAATCCGCTGCAGTATTCTATCTATGCAAAGGAGTTTCGTAAAGGAGCTTTCTGCCTATTCTTCTTGAGTTGTAATATTCCCGCGGGAGTGAGCTCCCCCGTGTCGTCGCGTTAAACGGCGGGCAGACTCTCTGCTGGTTCAGCCTTTGCTGTCCCCGATTCTTCCTCCTGCTTTACAGCTGATTTATCAGCAAAGTATTTCCATAAACACCTGTCGGTCTTCCTGATATAAATCTTGCATCTTTGCGGCTTCACACTTTGCATGTGTAGTTAGAGTGATCCTGGGATGTGCATTGTCATGTTTTGACATGCTATAGGTGCTATATATTTAAAGGGTTAAAGAGGTGACCAGTAGCCGTCAATTGGTTTGTGGCACAATGACTTTTTTTCATTGGACTTAGATGGACTGATGGACTGATAGCAACCATGTCATTATAGACTTCAGTAACAATACATGGCTTTTTGTTTGGCAAATTGTTCTTCAATGTAAAACCAAAAGATGCTAAATGTTGTTGCAATGATTCATATCTGCATATTAATGGTGCATGTGAACAGAAATACAGCAATTCCAGTTTAATTATATGGAAATATAGATGAACCAGGTAGGATGAACACAAAGTATTGACATTCGCTGCTCGATTGACTGCTTATTAAAAAACAATTACACACAAGAAAATGGCCGTCTGATGTAGAACTATATGTTGTTGCACCGGTAACCACTGGTATGGATTCTGTTTAACACTTTTATGTGAAGTAGGTCCTTTTTATGTATTAGGTGTTGACAGTGAGGGCAGCAGCGAACATGCTTCGAATATGCTCCCTGGGCGTCCATAGTCAGACAGTCAACCACCTATGAAACACAGCAAAGGCCAAGACGGCAGAAACACCTGCTCCAGACCATGAAAACAGATAGTCTGCTGCTTTAAACCTGCGACAAGTCATGGTTAAACACAAGCCATACATACACAAACAATTTCACACCTGCCCTGGAGGACCTGCTAACCTTTTTTTGGAAAGCACTCACGTCTGCTCCTGCAGACACACACATACGCGCACACACGCACACACACACACAGGGAGCACCGACTCTGGGAAAGCTCAGGTTTCAGTCCACTGATCCTGAACCATTTAAGAGGAACGTCTTGTTTTCTGTCAGGGATGTTCTCTCTGGCCTCGTCCGCCTTCCCCCCTTCTCCCGTTGCCTGCTGTATCTCATCTGACCTCAGCGTAATAGGCCACCGTGTAGCTCATTCCCAGCGCCGTGCCTCACAGATTGTTTTAAGTTAGCCTGTGTGTGTATGTGTGTGTGTGTGTGTGCGTGTGTGTGAATGTGTGCGTGCGCGCGCGCACACAAACGCTTAACTCTGCATTTGTGCCGTAGCATGCTGAATTGCATTTGAGGCGAACACTTAGAGGTGTGTGTGTGTGCGTGTGCGTGCGCATGTGTGTGTGTGTTTTGTATTTGGATACATGCACACCTAGCCCTGCCTATGTTCACTTCAATTTAAAGTCGAGGCTTGTTGCCATGGCAACTCCCACCGATGTACCACTCGTAGGGAACAATGGTCTTGCATTATTGCACTCTATATTTTATAGCACTGCAGACTAGCAGGCAACACTTAAACACTTTACAGCACATACAGTACACAGCGGTCCTGTAGGTTTACGCCCTCGTCCGCCTCGTCTGTGATCGGCCACATTGAAAGCGCCTTTTCATTTCCCTCAGATCTTTGGCAGCGATACCCCACGCAGGTTCACCACATAGCGTGGTCATTAGCATGCGCCACTGATCCGCCAGCCGTTGGTTTTGATTTACATCAAATCGGACTTGTTAAACTCGTATCCGTGCCCCTGGATTTTAGCATTTCAAAAAGCAAGCACCGTTTCCTGTGTTCTGTTATTTTTTTTTTTTCTTATGTAGATAGAAGAGGTGTGATCTGATAGAAAGAGCTGATCTAAAAGTGGAGGAATGCTGGAGTGACCAAAGGACACGAGAAGAAAAGGCAAAGTGTTTTCAATCCAATTTACTAACGAGGAGAGTGATCGCTCGTCTCTCGTCAGACTGTTTTTTTCTGCTGTGCCTCCATTTGTGAATGACCTTGAACTTATAATACATCAGCATTTTACTTAAAAAAAGGTACAAGTACAGTTGTGAATTTAACGAAAATACTGTGCTATAAAATGTTAACTGATTGATGAACGAACATTTCCCCTCTCTATATATCGACTTTTTACTCTTTGCAAAATCAGCGGGCCTGATTGGCCGGTTTGCGCCCGTGCGGCGCATGTGCACAGTTTTGCGTGCCGCTGCCGACTGTCCATCAGTTCCGTGTGCGAGTGGGTGTGTGTGTGTGTGTGTGTGGTTCGATCGTGAGGGGAAATGAGAGGTGAGGTCTTAAAGAACAGACAGTATGGATTAGGACGGCCTCCACTGGGAGATAATGAGGGGGACTTGACTCTACTCGTCTTTGTGTCGGTCTGAGCGCCGGCTGATGGTGCCGCGTTTAGATATCGAGCAGAGGCCCGGGGAGGTGACAGGGTCACGGCTGTAAATCTCCCACCGTGTCCACCTCCGGCGCAGGTGACGGCGTGTTGTTTGTCGCGGCGCTGAAGGCGGCGCGTCGCCGCGCCTCCCTTATTTTTTTTTTTTGTCACATTGCTCCTTCATGTTTACACATGAGGGGACGAGGAGCGAGAGATTCCTCCAGCCGCCGTCGCTCACGCCTCCGCTCTCCGTCACACCAACGTCTCCCATTCACCCGGTTGTAACTCATAGTGATTGGTGCCTGCTTTAGTCTCCATTAATAACATTTACTCGCTGCTAACGCTGCTGCGGTGACAGACAGCCAACCCAAATGCCCCCTAGTGAAACATTCATCCATCTCGCCTCCACATTATCCTTATACCCTCGTCGGGAAACCTTGGCCGTGTCCCAAAACCGTCGGCAAGCTTTCCTTTCTTGAGATATTCAAATTGGTGGTAATTTGTGTTGACTCAGTATTAATTGGGGTATTAGCCGAGGCGCCTTTGGGTGTATGATTTGTTTTCGTAAGTCAAAGCTCGTATTTTTATTAGTATTTCTATTGAATTGGGTATTTTTGAGTCATTTAATTTAAGAATAGTATATTAGTATACAAGTATTAGTATATAGTCCTAAATTACAGTAGTCAGTTGCTGACATGACATTAAATTGTCCACCGGGTGCAACTCAGCCTGCTTTGACTGACCCTAAAAACAGGTGTATGCCAATAAGCAGCTAAACAAGGCTACAGCCTGTAGGGGGCAGTACACGATATGTACGCGTTTGATCATTGTGAAAGTTCATGCTTTCACAGGCTCTCATGGGAATCACTCATGTATATTAATGAAATGAAATAGATTAGACTCAGAGGATTGATGTCTATTTATATTTAAATGACTGATACACCCATGAATGTTTTCAGTTTGGTCAAGCAGATCGGATTGAATGTGCCAGGTACAGGCGTCTCTCTCTAAATGAGTCTGCAGTTTGGACAAAGGGCCGGATACAGGGATGTTTTATTACTTTACGTTGTGGGAACGGGCCTTTTGCAAAGATCCAGTCGGAGCTGAAGCAGCTCCCATCACTTCCCAAGAAACCATAACATGGAAGATTTGCACTGCCACAGAAAGAGTTTATGATTTACAAGAGTGTTCAGTTCCCCGGAAAGCTCCATTATCCAATAAGCAATATCTTTTATTAGCCGTTAACCTCCGGTCATTAATGAAATGGAGGAAAGGTTTCACTTATTGCCAATTAAACGACAACCTAAATGAAATGCCAGAGGAGGGCATTAAAAGAGCAAGTGTTGGACAGTGCGACGGGATTCATATTAACTCTTAATATCTCCACTCAAATAAAGTGGGCACTCGCTGGCACAGGCGCGCAGGGTACTCGTTCCGACTCGGCTAATGTAACCCGCGTTCCCTCTCCGCCCTGAAAGCTCCGTCCTTGTGCCGAGAGCAGCCACGGCTGCAAACTCGCCATGAAAGCATTAGCGCAGATGAGGCAACTGCAACGCACCCGGATCAAGAAGAAGGTCGGTCTGGTTCGGGCTGCGCTCTCTCTCTCTCTCTCTCTCTCTCTCTCTCTCTCTCACTCTCTCTCTCGCTCTCTCCTCCGGCTGCAGCCATTTAGAGTTAATGAGAGACGTAGCTCGTTCCATCCGAGTCCACGTTCGGTTCTGTTTTTTCACTCGAGCCGGTCCAGGAGTGTCTGCGGTGAACTCAAATACCTCACCGTTTTCCCGTGATGATTTCTAAGTGGATCGTCTGATCTTGTTTGTCACGTCGCTTCAGTTTTGCCTTCTTTCCACTTTTCGTTTGATTCACAGTGATGAACTTTATTCATATTGTACTTTTCTTGGCAGAAAATGCGGCTCAAGGTGTTTTATAATAAATAGAACAGAAATTCTTTTATCATTTGAAGACAATCAAGGATGTTAAAACAATAACATCTCCAAAAAACAAACTTAAAAAAAAAAATCAAGGTTGAATGACTTAAAAGATAGAACCATGAAAAAAATATTTTAAACGTGCTGACTGAGGATACATTTCTAAAATACAGTGGACGCTTTGTCTGCAGCTTTGTCTTGCAGTCATGCACAGTCGTTTCCTTTGCTATTAATATTTATTTGTATTATTCTGCTAAATAATAATAATAAACACTCCTGCAGTACAGATAGTAGCCGTTTGCTGTTGCAGTAACATGTATATTTTTATCGTCTTGCATGATATGGAAAAAGAAAAAAGAAAAGAAATAGTTCATTGGTGCTCTGGCCGACGTGGGCAATACATCACCTCTTGCTAAGACTAATTCTCCCTTCCCTCTAATATTCAAACAGTAGCTGATTTCTGCGGAGGCTCAAGGCCAGTTGATTTCATTTATTAATGAAGTGTCATGGGAATTCAGCACCGCTTGTGTTGTTTGGAATTAAAATCAGAATTTTAGAATTTGTAAGATTCATAACCTCTGTCCATTCCTCCTCACCTCTTCCTCGCTCCTCCCCCGTCTGTGCCTCTCCTGCAATGCTCACGCTGTCTTTCTCCCCTCTCTGCCTCCCTCTGCAGGCTGCTGCTGGAGCTGCTGGAGCTGCTGTTCGACAAGTTCAAGGCGGTGGCTCAGGCTCACAGCGTGGTGCTGGCCCACCTGCAGCAGATCGCCGTGCAGTGCCCGGGCGGGGGCTACGAGGAGGGGATCAAACTGTACGAGCAGGCGGACGTCTCGGCCAAGATCCAGGCCGTGCTGCAGGTTGGTCACAAAAGAAACAACAACAACAGTGACCACAGAGTGGAACTAATGCAATGCAGGCTATATTATCTTTCTGCAATTTAGTCGTCTGCAAGTGGCCGTTCCCTTTACCGTGACTTCTAATCGTATGCGGCCATGTTGCAGCATTCATCCAGGTAACAGTAAACTCCCAAGGGGTGAACCCTGGCTTGCTTGTTTACGTCTCTACCCTGTCACACATGCCCCCAGGCTTTATACCCCCGCCCCCACCCCCCGCGCGCCCCCTCGCCATGGAGATTTGCTCATCCTCGTTTCCTCCGCTTCCTTAAAACATCGATTTAGCTCGGCCCGCTCTCTTACAGTGAATTAATCAGCTGGAGGAGCTGACGGCGGCGTGATGGATGGCACTCCATCCGTCAGCGAGGAGCTGCTGGAAGTGGAGGGGGGGGGCGAGGTTTCTTGATTGCCGGGATTAATTTTTGCCTCTTTAATTGGCGCGTGTTTATGCCGGGTTCCCTGCTCCCTGCTCCCGTGTGATTGGCGGAGGGGAGCGAGCAGCTGTTGTTGACTGACCTGTGGATGATCTCATAGGGAAGTTTGTGGCAGTCGCTGCTGTCAAAGCGCGCACGTCTTATTTGTCCCCGTGTGTGTCGACAATGAAGGAATTGCCGCCTCCCCGCTCTCTGTGAGACGTTTGAATTTAAGAAGCCTCGCTGATGCACGCCTCATGATCACAACACTTTAAGTAGCCCGAGAGCTGGATTATTTCAGATGGGATGAGGAACTGCCTCTTAATTTTGGCTATTTCTCTTAATCTTAAAATCCTACTCGGGGTTGTGCCTAGCGTCTACGCAGAGGCTGCTCCATAACTACCCTCTACAAATGTGTGCATGTGTAGTTCTGCACTGGTGTTTATACGCCACATCGCAATTGCACCTCCTATCCACTGGTTGGCGTCATCAAGATGTCTATTCCACTGTATGAATTCTATTCCTGGGGTTCAAAGTCCTCCTCTTATTGGACTGTTGACTTTTACAAGTGTTACCACACTTTTTAATCTTTAAAAGAATTATAGAAATAGAAATAGGGGCAGTCAGATAGGTGAAGGAGGAACTTCAAAAGTCATGAGATGGACCAATCACAGCTCATCTGAGGCTTAGCACATTTGTAGATTTAGCTATAGATGCTCTTCTTTCTAGAGCTGCCTCTGTTTCCATTCCCTTTCTTTGGACGTGTTGCGGCCAAGCCCTTTAGTAAACATAAACATAAATGAAAGTCAAAATGAAAGGATCCAACGAGAGTTTTGGATGATCATGGTTTCGCTGTAAAACAAGTCGATCTCTGCGGCGGAGCTGATGGATCAGGTTCCATTTTCTCACATGGCTAACTTAATCATCGCCCTGATGATCATCAGCCGCGAGATCAGCAGTTAAAATCCTCCACAGATCATAAACACGCGTACATAAATAAAAAACGACTGTATGTTGCCTGCCCAGTTAAATTTAACCACTTGCTGGCTCGACTTCACTTCTCAGCCGGCAGCCTTGAACACGTAAACACACAAATGTCGAGGTGGATATGCGTTTGGGTGTGAATGTGCACAGGCGTGTACCATAATAGCTCTGTTCCAACGGCGCAGTTACAGGAGCCGTTAAGCCCCCCCCCCTCCAACATGTGACCACTGCCAGCTACCCAGAGACTCCCCCCCCCTGTCCCCACCACGTGAGATAATGTAATCTCTTGATTAGAATACTCATTACGTGAAATGAGGTTTTCTTATTCACCCACTCGTGTTATTATTTCTTGACCGATTGTATCAATATAAAGGCCACACCCCTCCCACCCCCCTCCCCCTCCCCCTCCTTGCCATTCCTCTCATGTACTCTCACATGTTGCTTCCATTTCCTCCCCCTCCCCGTCATTTCTCCCTTCCTCAGCATCATTCCCGCTGCACACTTACCCCAATACCCGCCGCACATCCCTCTCACTCCTCGTAATTTCCTTCTTGATCTCATTATCTTATTTCTTTCGTTCTCTCACATCTCCCACTCTCGCCCACTCTGTCTCAGAGAGTCGCATATCAGCAATAAGAGGAATAACTGCTCCCACAGTGGCTCCGCTAAATATTATTCGATACCGAAACGTTTCTAAAGAGGCGCAGAGGGGCAGGAATCTGCCTGGCACTGGGTAGGATTTGGTTCTGATCGTTGTTAGTGCATTTGTCTCTTATTCTGCTCCATAACAGCAAGTGCGTGAATGGCATCTAAACGTCATTGGCTTTAATTCAGTTTAAATGGACAGTGAATAAAATCTTTTTCCGCAGTTGCGGTTATTGTTGTTGAAGCAGTTGTTAACGTGTCTGTCAACCAGGATGACTTCATGCAGTATATTAGAATATATAGAAGTAAACCAATGCATAGAATATTTCAGAGGTAATTTATCTACATTTCCTGCCAAAAGCCAAAATATCCTACATATGGATGCGGCCATCTTGCATTTTCGGCCTCATTTGACGCCATTAGTGATGAGCATTGGCTATTATAGGGAACATGTATTGCAGGAAACTAATACTGGCCACAGATGATGTCATTGTACATGCAAATGTCTTTGAGATAGGATTTATTGTTTAACTATAAAGAGGAAACTAGATTCAAACAAATAGTGATTAAGCATATTAAGTTCCTTGTAGTACAGGCACCTGACCACTAGTGAGCCATTTTGAAAAACAGTATGACTCATATCCCCACATTAGTTCAGTGGTTTGAGCAGTTTCCTTTGGAGGCAGAGGTCACTGGTTCGAATCCCACACGGGTTATCACTGGCCCTGACACTGATACCCCCCCCCCCCCCCCCCCCCCCCACCCAAAAAAAAAAGGCCCTGTGCGTACTGGTGGAAATACCCCGCGACCCACATTACTGGATAAGCGGTAGAAGATGGCATGACTCATGTCCCATCCACAAACATGGCGGAGATTAGTTTTTCGATTACATTTTCGATTACGTTTGGATCCTAGCTGATCTCAACTCATTTTACTGAGCAGTTAGATTGTATCTGATATGTTTAGAGGAAGCGTTATTGTTTTTATTGCTTATATGGAAGCACACAATGATGGCATGGTGCTGTGTGTCGCCTCTGATTTAATGACAGAATGTCTGGTCCCTTCGACACGACAGCCTGCTCCTTATGATATCAGTTCATCCCTGAGACTGTGCCGCGGGCCGCTTTCGTGCCCCCTCTTAACAAACAGTGCGGTGGAATACAGGGCTTGGCCGTCTGGCTGCATGAAGGACGCTTCAGCTCCCGCACTTACCATCTTTGACGTGTACAGAAACCTCTCGGTAAGTGTTCTTTTTCTCCACACTCTGAGAGGTGGAGAAACCCGCTTGACCTTTTCACATGACGGACCAGCAGACAGACGCGAGAGCCGACAGAAACGAGGGGGCGCGGGCGCTCACACGGCCTTCGGCCGAGAGGCGCGCCTCATCAATGCGGACGCAGGCGGAGGACGGGGGCTTTTAAAACTCGAGATATTGGTTCTAATCCCTGTTCAGAAATGCTGCCGCCGCTTGTTTGTTTCGGTGTGGGGGTATCGATCGAGCGTGCGAAAGACTGGGTGTAATCAGTGCTATTGATGCCAGAAGGAGTGTTCCAATGCCACTTCACATGCGAGCGCATGTATCGATTATTCACACATTATTGAATTTACATTTTCTCAGAGCGCACCTTCACCTTCACCTTCACCACCACCACCACCACCACCACCACCACGTAGCACCCTCAGTTCTGCCTGTGACTGCGTTTCTTTCTTTTAGAATTTGTTCTGGTCCATAAATGTTTAATAGCGCGGCCATTTCCACTTTTGAAAATACATCACCGTTACGTCAGATTTAGTGACACCTAGAGGTGAGGTTGCGGGTTGCGGTCGAAAAGCCCTCACCCTTCTCTTCCCATGTAAATGCGCATTAATGGGGTCATTTGAGGGTCGTAGAAAATAAAAGCACATTAAGGTGATTGTGCAAACGTCAGCGTGTCATTGTGTTGGAATGTTTTCTTCTACCGAAAAGGAAGTGGCAAGAATGACCCAAATCTCACACACTGCACCTTTAAAACATTCGGCTTAAACAGCATTGATCACCAAGCGAGGAAATGCACAAGTCTCTCTTTGAAGCTAATTGGCCGACACAGTTCATCTCAGATCACAGTTCACAGCCCTCTCCATGCATTCTTCATTAAGACCACCGAGTGGGAGTGCTATTTCACGTGGATCTGGCACCGCGCATCTCCGGCCAGTGACGCGCGCCACCTTCCGACCTTGTCGGCTGTTCGGTTTGAGGCGCGGCGCTCTGTTAATTAGCTCGCCATTTGCGCATTCTGCGAGGATTTGTGGCCGGGCCACACCGGCTGCCGCCGGCACGTAGTCCGCCGCAAGCGTGCGAAGTGCAAATCCGCTTTTTTAATGAGTGGCGTCCTCTCTGCGGACGAAGCTGCGTTCACAAAAAATAAATTGATAGACGCTCACTGTCTTAAAGAAGCCGACCCGACCCCCCCCCCCCCCCCCCCCCCCCCCCCTCGCCGGATCACACACACTTGACCTGAGGAATCAAACTTGTGGATATTGCACGGTAGCAGGAGATGTGAAGCAGGGAACGGGGGCGGAGCTGTTTTGATGTTGACTCCACATAAAGAATCTCATTTTGAAAACAAACCTTGACACTGTCCCCGCTTTGGACTGCGCTTTGAAGCTCTGATTGCGTTTTTCCAAGTGATACTTTGATTCTCCTCATCATTGTTGCGTTGGGATGACGTATGAATCCGATTCATGTCCCGTGTTTTTGATGTCGTTTCCCTTTTTGACGTCACGTGTTCCGTCCCTCTTGTCGTGATCGATCCACTCCACGGGAACGACGGTAGCCGAAAATCTGCTTCATATTTAATCATTCCATCAGTGCAGATGTAACGAAGACAAACGGGGTGTTAAGTCCGTGCCGGAGAGGTTTAAATATACAAGTGTCTTAAATATGCACAGCCGCTCCACATCCGCATCAACCGAGTGAAAACGAGACGGATTGAACTGCCAGCGAGTAGCCAGAAGACAATGATCTCTTTTAATTAGATATGAGGCGCAGACATCACCGCCTGGCTGTGGCTGCAACATTTTAATCAATGTGTCAGATTTACTCTGCCGTCCGCAGCGCCGTTATATTTACATATCATCCGCCGCCGTCTCCGTGGTATTGCAAAGTCTCATCTCTGTCAGCTGACACACACACACACACACACACACACACACACACACACACACACACACACACACACACACACACACACACACACACACCCTCGCATTGACTTAATCAAATGCTGATACATGTTTTCGCAGTCATTTCCTTTGACTGTTGTCGATATGTTTTGTGGCTCCTCCAGCTTGGAATAACATGCCGTATCATCCTGCGCTCCGTGAAGAATACAGATGCAACGTGCTGCCGCGCTGGCAAACGCAACAGACACTAAGGACTCGGGAGTAACTTTGTTTACATCTTAGATATGTTGAAATATTACAAAGTAGATCCTAAATGTGTTCTAAGTTATAGCTCTATTGTGTCCAGTTTACATGGCGTCTCCATTAGCAACGAGGGAAATGTTGTGGCCACATGCACATTTCTTAAAGGTACACTGTTAAGCATCAAGTGACATCTGGTCAGTTGCTCGTTGTCCGTAGACCTTAATTGCCCTGCTCCAGGGTAATTAAAACAGCTATTTGTACAGTCAGGTGATTGTACACACTTTGATATCACACATTAATTGATTTATGGAAATGAGGTCACCTAAATCTTACACACTGAACCTTTACTCACCCTTAATGCATCGTTATAGTAAAGGTCAACTTTCTTATAACCCACTAGTGTACGTGGTAACAATTCTTGTGCTTCTCACTTGAATAAAATGCAGTGGGCTCTGCCTTTTCCAGCAGAAACAGACATTTGTAAGAGATAGTATCCATAGTAACACTGTTCTATTATTCCTCCTCTCCTTGTTCTTTGAAACGGGGAAAAAGTATTCTTCTAAATGTCGGGGACAAAGCGAGGACACAGAGAGGTAGACATATGGATCCGAGCGAACACACCAGCACATCTCCCTTTTCCTCCGTCAACGAGATAGCCTTCAAAACATTGACTTGATGTGGCCCACTCCAGGTGGGACCCCCCCCCACACCCCCCGCTGGTCAGCGCTGCAGCTCAGTGCTGCTGCGCGGGGGGAAGCTCAATCCAAACTTGTGAAGGTTATTGAAATTTCTGGAGCATAATCAATACCCAGTGTTTACAGAATCCCTTTCTTTGACAGCCAAGGACACTTTTGGGCTTCAACTTCAAAACTAGCAGACTGATATCAGTCAATACGTGTTGTGACAAGACACCAGCCGGGGGATTGAGTGTGGAAACAGCCGATTTCAATAAAGCTGGTAAAGGGAACAAAGCACTGAGATTGTTCTCCGGTCTTTTTATTTATTTTATTTTATTTTATTTTTTCCAGGAGGCTTCCTAAGAAGGAGAGGAGGGGAAGAAGAACACTACGTTCATTCCCTCTAATTTTTTTAGTGCTCGCCAAGTTTACTTCAAGTGCTCACCTGCACAACTTTGAGTGACGCTCTCTTAATTGCGCTGATTCGCCGGTAATGGACAGAGTGGAGGATGAGTGCGCGCTTCCTCCGAGCACAAAGGGCGACATCGGGATGTTCCTTTTCTCTATTTTTTTCTTTTTTTTCTCGCCAGGAAGGAATAAACGGCAGAGCTTGGTAATGAATTACGGAGGCAGACCTCCATGAAGCCTTCCTCCACTTCTTAATAGAACTTTGCACTCAGCCCACTGGGCTGATTTAAGTTTGGGGGGCGAGACCCGAGCCACTCGAGTGCGGAACGAGCTCCGTGGCCTTGATAGAATTACGTCCAGCGGTTGTGGCGGAAATGATTGTCTTTGTCAGGAGAGCCCTTGAGAGGGATGTGTTTTGCATGCATGCCCACTCGTGGGCGCACAAACAGGAAAACACGCGCGCGCACATACGACTCCAAGATGAACTCTCCATCTCTGTTTTATAATCTGGTGTGAAGACGTTTTGTTTTTTGTTTTTTTTTACGTACTGGCCCTTTATCCAACTCCTGTTCACCCTGCTCACCTGTTCGAAAGTCACAGCGGAGGTCCGGTCATTTCATTTTCAGAGGCTGAGCCGTAGATTTCGGTGAGTTTATCAAAAAGGCGTTGCTAAGACGACGCTTTGGTGTCGTATATTTTTAAATCAACCCTGAGCTTGTTTCCACGTGTTGTGTCCACAAACACTGAGGGGAGAGAGGGAGTGTGCTACTATTATATTTGCCTGTTTTATCCCGTTCCATGTGTGCCGACAGACGAGCCAGTTTCATCAGATGCTCCAGGATTGGACTAAAATTAGATCTGGATACGATTAGTCTCGTTAAACACCAGGGAATATGTTTATTTTTTTTATCACGTGTGGACCTTTTTTATTTTCATTGTTAGAACTCCGCACCACACTGGCACTGCAGTTCCTTCTCTCTCTCTTGCCACTGTC
Source organism: Chascanopsetta lugubris (assembly GCA_016785325.1). Classification (NCBI taxonomy): domain Eukaryota; kingdom Metazoa; phylum Chordata; class Actinopteri; order Pleuronectiformes; family Bothidae; genus Chascanopsetta; species Chascanopsetta lugubris. The sequence goes on from JAFBJT010112290.1 coordinate 35,372, forward strand.
GTTCAATCTGTTACGTTTAATATATCAGTAGCTTTTATTCTTAACAGTATTCCGTGTGGTCTCTTTGCTCCGTTTCTAAGGCGAAGAACTCTATCAGGACTTTTTGTGTTTCTCGTTCTGATTCACCTTGTGTGCTTCATGCTTGGCGTATTCTTAAGTATAAAATTTGAACTCATGCACCATATATTACACTTTTAAGTCACACTAATTCTTGTGTAAAGTTGCCAGAAATGTATGCGTTGTTGTAGCCAAAGTATTTTTAACACAGCGTATTGTTCACACGCACATTGTGCTGTATACTCCGCTATATTTAGATCCACTCGCATTGTTTACCTTGTTTGTGTGGATCAGGTTCTGTGAGGAGTGAAGCGTGAGGTGGGATCGTTGTTTACTCTCATCCCCCGTACATTGTAGCTTGCCAATATCAAGCCGCATCTCCACGGTGCTCGATGATGGTGACTCACTTATTTACCATCTAGAGAAAGTGACTTCCTGACATGACGCATCTGTACCAGTTTGTCCTTTTTATAGACAGAAAGCAACACGTTGTCGATGGACAAATAAAGATGTGTGCTCAGGCTCTGAAATCATTCTTGGTAATTAGTTTACTCACAGACTGGAGATACACTTAATGTTTACTTTGGCTCGGCAACAAAGTATTTTGTTTTACCAATTAGATTTGTTCTGGACATAGAAAATAACTGGGCGACTTTGAGGTGACTTTCACCAAAACTTCACTTCTCGCGAGTTAGTTGCTGCGTGACGTGCGTTGCTGCTGTTGTCTTGTCAACGAATAGTTTGGTGGCGTTGCCAAAATGAGTGGCGGGTCACTCTGGTGGAGGTGTGGACACCTCGATGCTAGAGGTGTTAAATCAGCGGCTCCTGGTTATTTAACGGGGGTCCCTTGTGTTTTCCTTTCTCTCCTCCTCTTTCCATCCTTCCTTGCCCCTTTCCTCCTTAGCATTCTGCCGAGCGTTCACCCGCCACCTATAATCCTCTGCTCTTTCTATTCTCCACGATGCTTCCCCACCTTTATCTCTCCTTCTCCTCACTTTCTTCCCCCCCCCCTCCCTCCCTCCATCTCTCTCTGTGCCACTTTCCGCCCGCCGTCCCTCCATCTTCCTCCCCGTCCTCGCAGTCCAGTTAATTGCCTCCCAAAGTTCACTCTGTCTCTGGGCTAATGCAATTTAAGTAGGGTCGGAGCCCCTTCATCAGCCCGGGCGCTGGCATTTCATTAAGTCTACTTGGGCGTTAGCTCGCAAGCAAGCGAGGGGGGTTTCGCTCCATCAGCTCATCATTAGTAATTAATACACTGATGGGATTAGCTGCTGCACGAGCCTGGTGGCAAGTGGGATCCTCTGTGTTGCTGGATGGAGGGGATGTGGGTGATGTGGCCTCCAGGACTCTGTGTGTTAAGAGGGGGGTTGGGGGGGGGGTGGGCGGTGGGGGCTGCGGGGGGGGGGGGGGGGGGGGGGGGGGGGGGGGGGCTGCATGGGAGTAGTTGCGTGTATGGAGGGTGGTTCACCCGATGCTGGGACCCAACCGTGAGATTGTCTTTAAAGGTGCAGTGTGTAAGATTTGGTGACCTCTAGAGGGGGAGTTGCATGTTGTATCCATCACCACTATCTAAACATTCAGATGATTATGAATTCATGAAAATGTCAGTATTGTAATTGTTTTTGGAATCTTTTTAGAGGTGGAATAAAATGACCAAAATATCACACACTGCACATTTAAGGATTGTTCGTCATTGAAGCGTATTCTCGATATTATCATGATATCCCCCCCCCCCCCCCCCCCCCCCCCCCCACAACCCCCCCCCCCCCTACACCCCCTCCCCACAAAAAAAATGAAGTT
>JAFBJT010112290.1:37597-56014 GCA_016785325.1 Chascanopsetta lugubris
ACAGACGTCTGTGTGTGTGTGTGTGTGTGTGTGTGTGTGTGTGTGTGTGTGTGTGTGTGTGTGTGTGTGTGTGTTCAGCTGTAAGTGCAGCACCATGAAAAGCTTTTTAGAAGAGGCTGACAAAAAGTATAGACTCCATGTGCACGTGTGTACAATTCGTGACTCGGTGACCTCAGGCTTTCAGGTGTGTGCGCTAAGGTCTGATATGAACACTTAGGTTGGACAACATGTCACGCAGGACACCGCCACTATGATTCAAACTGACGGAGGAGTCATATGCTGCAAACATATACCTTTGATTGGTGCTATAGAATACAAGTTTTGTCAGTAGGTGTTTGCAAACATCAGACGGGACTGAGTGTGAGTGCAGCGGATACTGTGACCTGCGCTGTGGGAGGAACGTTACTGTCAATAAAGATGAAGGTAGCCTCCCCGGTGTCAGCCACAGGTTTCTACAGAGTGCTCATGAGGCTCGTAGTGAGCGGTTCACTCTTCGGCCATCTTGCCAATGCCTAACTCCTCCTACTTCCTGGTTCATCCACAGAACGGGCAAAGAGGCGGAGCACAGGTGGAGCTGGGCTGGGCCCATGGTGCCGTCACGGCATCCACGGAACGTGGCAGGTCGGCCCCTGGTGTCACACGAGAGGCCACGCCCCTTAATTACACACAGCTTCAAACCTCAATAGAATGAAAATAGTTTAGTTAGTGGTTAGCACCAGTCTTTAAACGTGTTTCATTCTCCTCTTCAGTTGATCATTTTAACGTGGGCGTCTATTGGGATTGGCTCACTTTTGGAGACAGCCTCAAGTGGCCGCCCTGTGAACTGCAAGGACTCGTCCGTCAGCCCTGGAGGCTGCCACTTGGACTCTATACATTGTTTTGGGGGAAATCTAGCAGACTCTACCTTTAACTACCTTTAGTTTTTCTATGAACCCACATATAAAGAATACATCAAAATAGACACACTAACATAAAGCCATTTGAGACAATCGTCTGAGTGAGGCACAGCTTTGTAAACATGTTCTGTGTGTACATTGAAAAAGAAACAATCACATTAAGACACTTCGTGTATCCAATATCTATCAGAAGCATCCTCCATATTTGTCACATGACCGAGGCCACATCCTGGACGATCTTCGTTCTGCTGCTGGGAACCTTCAATAAACACGCTTCAGTAAACGACGGCTGCAGGAACAAACTGATTATGCTCATAAAATACCACTCAGGTCGGCTGTTCCAGGAGAACGTGGACACGCTGCGCATTTATCCGAGGAGGCGGTGATGTCTGGAACTGTCCTCACAGGAGACGGCGTGTCGTCTACCAAGCGTCGTTACCGTGTGACCTCTAGAGGGCGCTTTGTTTAAGATGTCTCTCCAAACATTAAAAACAAACAAAACGGAAAAGCATGAGGTCATCGCCGAGACAAGTTTACGCTCAAAGGACAAGTGGAAAGAGGGACAGCGGTTCATAGTGTGATATCCCATGTTGATTTCACGTATTATGGAATTATGCATGAACCGGTATCAGAGGTATCAGCGCACTGTGCCTGCGTGTCCTTGACTCGGAGGCCTCTCCGTCTGCGAGTCGCCTTGCGTGTGCTTCGGCTCTGAAGTGGCATCGCTTTCATCACTTTACCCTCAAGGTCTGACCGATGTGAGCACCGCGACTCCTTCCAGCTCGGCCATTTTTACACTCAGTCTATGATCTCAACACGGCCGCTCTGACGCTCTGTCACAGAAGCCATTAGTTGTTATTGTCACAGCCACAGTGCAGCTTTTCTTCTCTACCCTCAGGCCCAACGTTCGTATACACAGTCTGACACGTCGTCCTATCAACCGGGGAGGGAGCGACTGTTGTGATGTTTCCGTCTGAGAATGGAGCATTTCTACTGTTTTTTTTTCTCTCAGCCAGTGTGACAAAATATTTGCGCTTTAAATGTTGTACTCTTTTTCTCTTTATTGCAGTATGTTTCAAATCGCCCAAGAGTGATATCGAATAACTGTCGGTCAGGACAGTTATTTCCCGTGTGTTATGGACACATCTGATCTTCCGTTCTTTGGAGGATTGGCAGCACTGACGTGCTCACGAGGCTCGTGGTGGGCGTCACCGTCTTGCCGAGGCCTGACTCCGCCGACTTCTCAGTTCATCCAACAATGGGCAAAGAGGGAGTGCACAGGTAGAGCTGGGGGGGTGGGGGGTGGGGGGGTGAGGGGGGGGCTGTCACAGCATCCAGAGAAGGCCAGCCCCGGTGTCACTCAAGAGGCCACGCCCCTTAATTATGCAATTACGCAGTAAGCAAGTCAGAAAAGACGATGTCACAGGAATACATGTGACTGGTGGAGTCGATGGGGATTGATTCAATTTTGGAGCCTGCCTCTAGTGGTCACCCCGTGAACAGCACGTTTTTCCAACTCTCTATATTGAACTCTGCCTGCTCCAGTCCTGGAGGTTGCCGCTTGGTCTTAAATCAGATATATGTCCCGTACGTGAGCATGTCACATGAGTGAGGTCACATAGGCGGCACATTGTCATCCCTGACCTGCAGCAGCAGCAGCAGCAAGAGCAGCAGCAAGAGCAGCAGCAATAGCTTAGCTATCTGAGAGTCAGATGCACTTGTGGTGATTAACTATCAAATCTGATCTGTTTCCAATCTGAATGAAACAGCGTGACTGATAATGTGCGCATATCGGTCTCCATCATGTTTAGCACAGACGCCGATCCAGACAAAGAGAAGACATTAGCTTGAGATGATAAAACGTCGTAAAGCGGAATATCACCTTAATATGTCTGGTTGTGTCATTGTGGGCAGTCATTTTTTATTTGAACTCATAAAACATGTATTGAACAGCAGCAGACGGACGAGAGACGAAGCGTTGTGTCCAGCAGGGTTTTATAAGTCAACTTTGACCCAGACCGTGACAACGATGATTATGTGCACAATGACTGTACACACACAATCATTTCAATCTCAGATGTCTCACAATCACATAATAACACATTGTCCAGCCACATCAGGGAGATGATGTCACTAAACATTCATCAATTCAACTCGTTTGAGTTATTTGCATTGAAATACGTGTGTATTCGGAATACAATGCACTTCAATGTCGTTCTGTTACATTGAGTTGTTGTTGTAGTAAAAGTACATTTGCATGTACAAATATTTTCTTTAGACAAAAGTAAAAGTAGTCGTTGTGAACATGGTTAAGTGTTTTATGCACAATTTGACTTTTCCGCTGCACCGCACATTATTCAGAGGCAGCTGGTGGCTGTCTGCCACACCTCAAGGTGTCCGTGTCACCGCAAACACACACACACACACACACACACACACACACACACACACACACACACACACACACACTCACGACAGCATGTCCCTGTCCCCTTGTCACACAACCCCTGGCCCCACCTCACTCCATCCCCTCACTTCACTGGAGCCTCCCTCCCTCCTCTGTCTGTGCTGATATACATGTCTGTGTATGCCTGTGTGTGTGTGTGTGTGTGTGTGTGTGTGTGTGTGTGTATGTGTGTGTGTGTGTGTGTGTATTGGGTTGTGAGTGCGCTCACTCTGAAATATGGCTGCGTCTGCCTGTTGTGTATATCTTGACTTGTCCCTTCAGCAGAAAACCTTGGTGGCTGCTGATGGGAGCAGCAGCAGCAGCAGCAGCAGCAGCAGCAGCAGCACAAATAGCTCAGAGACGCATAATACGCCCGAACAGGTCAGCAGCAAAATGGAGGGAGCGTGCAGGGGGCGACATGGGGTGGACTGCGTTCATGCGCCGGTGATCAATTATTCACAGGAGCAGGAGGCTTTATCAAAGGCCAAATACAAGCTGAGAGAATTTTACAAAACTCTCCTTATTCTTCATAAAGTTGTGGTGTGGGTCAAGGCAGAATAATAAAATCCTGCTGCTCTTCAATTTATATTTTATACGCTCTGATAAAACAGTATTTGCCACAATGACAACAGCAGACATATTGGGGTGATCGTCTGGTTTCTGTCCTTATACCGACGCGGTGCATCTGGATCAGCTCTGTTTGAAATTCATGAGGCTGTCCGGACTGAGGGGACCCTGCTTCTTACTTTTATTTCTGTTACTGTAAAAATGTGTTTTTCTGCCTGAAAAGGATTTATTTATTAATATTAAAGGGGAAAGATTGTTCTTTTATAGTTTTTCAGCATAGTTTCCGTAGTTCAATGACATCTCTTGGGGGCGGAGCCGCTCAAAATCACAACAGCTCCCATCACTCATGGACTCTCTCTCTCTCTCTCTCTCTCTATGTATGTATGTATGTATATATATATATATATATATATATATATATGTGTGTGTGTGTGTGTGTGTGTGTGTGTGTGCGCGTGTGTGTGTATAGTATATACAAAATTGTATTTATAGACCACCTACATCAATACCTACAGCTACATACTTTTGCTTGTCTTGCTACCAGAGTCCGTAGTTACGTTTATGCCTACTGCAATACGGCAGCGAGAATTTACCCAGAAACAGTGAAATACTTTTTTCTGATTGGCTGATTCATTAATGATATAAAGTATTACTTTGTGTGCGTTAACCTTATTTTTGTGTTATTCTGTGAGTGTGTGCAGATGACAAATCTTTCTTGTTTATTTGTCCGTTTTGTTGCCCAAAATGTTTCGGGCTTGGCATTCTATTCCAACGGTGCCACAAGGACTGACTGAAATCGTACATATAGCACCTTTAATGTGAATTGTGATGTTATGATTGGTGCCTGATCCAACTCATAAGCAATAGGTCCAGCATGTAGGACCAGTACACATATCCGTACATAATTACAGTCAATGATATCTAATGTCTCTGCAGCCTCTTGTGAGTTTGAGTTCTGACTTACACTCGGAGCATCAAACGTTTCCATGGCTACAGAGAAGCAGTCGCGCGTATATGGATGGACTGTGGTGAAGTGAAGTAAAGGCATTTTAATACATTTCTCCTTCGCTGAAATGAAGTGAAATCCATTCTGCCTCGTTCAGGCTGACCGCAGCCATTGATCTACACGAAGGACACAACTGCTAAGTTTTTCAGCAGCAGCCTCCCGAGAGTGAAAGAGTGATACTCTGAGGGTTCAGAGAGAGGGTGATACTCTGAGGGTTCAGTAAGAGAGTGATACTCAGGGTTCAGAGAGAGAGTGATACTCTGAGGGGTCAGTGTGTGAGTTAGACCGTCCTCTGTTCTCCTCCTACACACACGTCACATTCAACCACAACCTCCGACACCAGGTTGGAGTGAATGTGTCTGTTTGACTACTTTAATAGATTTACTTTTTAAAGGTGCATACGTGGTGTACGATTTGGTGACCTCTAGAGGTGAAGTTGCATGTTGTATCCATCTCCTCAACCTCAGCCTTCTGGACATGCAGGAGAGGCTGTGGTAGACTTCAGCTGTCATTCAAACTTAAAAGATGTTTAGTTTGTCCACTCTGGGCCACGGTAAAAACATGGCGGCCCCCGTAGAGAGGACCCGCTCCTCATATAAATATACATTAATGGGCTCATTTAAAGGTATAAAACATTTATGGGATTATAAATTCATGACAATGTCAGTTTTGTTTTGTAATATTATTAGTAGTGACAAAAATGAAAAATCGCACACACTGCACCTTTAATGAAAGGTCCACTGATCTGAACAGTTGACTCCGCCTCCTTAAGCACCAGCTGATGAATCACCACCTCCCTACATCAGTTGTAACGATGTTTGGAGCATGAAGGAATGGGCAGCTCTGCAAGCACCTTCACGTGAAATGTATAGCGCATAGGATTTGGTGACATCTAGTGGTTGAGTTGCATATTGCAGCTGAATTCAGCTCACCTCACCCTTCCATTCCCACCACGTAGGGGAACCTTTAGTGACATCGATGTAGTGTCCATGATGTCACCCATAGGTTTCTGCAGAGTGCTTATGAGGCTCGAAGTGGGCGGTTCCCCTGTCGCCATCCAAAAATGGGCAAAGCGGCGGAGCTCAGGTAGAGATGGGGCGTGGCCCATGGTGCTGTCACAGCATCCACACAACCTGCCATGTCGGCCCAGGTGTCACTCAAGAGGCCACGCCCCTCAATGGTGCTAAATTTCACAAGTGCATAGAATAAATAATAAGCAAGTGCTTATGGGGTCTGTGGGGATTGACTCACTTTTGGAGCCTGTCCCAAGTGGCCAGCCTGTGAACTGCAGGCATTTCCACTTCCTCGTGGCCATAACACATGTATGTTCTTTCTTACAGACTTCACCAAAACTCACACACGAAGCAGGTGTGTGTGTGTCGAGTGTCAAACTGCAGTGACACTCATCTTTCAAAGTGACTCCTCCTTCCTGTTTCTCTCGCCGCCGCCGCCGCCGCCGCCACACACACACTCTGTCCTCTCATTAGCGCCCCAGCGGCCGTCTGCAGCTTTGTTGGAGAGCACTTGACAGGTCACCGAGTGTTAACATCTAATGAGAGCCATGCACAGTAATCTGCAGCGTGTCACAGCGGCCTCTCCAGTAGCACAGTGATGACTGCAGGATGATTGGGGGGGATTATGTAGAAAATGGAGCCACTCAGGTAAAGTCCTCTCCAATCTCGGGCTCTCTGGCGTGGAGTGGCCCCGCCGCCTCATCGCCTGATCAAATCAATTATGAGTTTCCCTCTGTCGGGCCTCGACATCCGGGCGGCGAGGGGAAGAGGGGAAGAGAGTCGGAGCGGACGAAATGAGGGAAGAAGAATGAATTATTCCATTTGCGGGAGGGGAGTGACAGCTCGCTATGTGGGATCTGTTTAATGAAATGCAGGAACTTGCGTTGTTCACACGCACACACGCGCGCACGCGCGCTTAGAAACACACGCGTGCGCGCTCGCGCACACACTCGGCGCTGCTGTCAGGATATTGAACGGCCGAGGCCTCAGACCCACCTCCCACGGCTGCTTCAGAAGCAGGACATGCCAAGCTGCCCCAGGCAATTCTCCATGCGTGTTTGAGCATTTGTTTTTGTCTGAGAGTTGCTCGTGCATGTTTCACGTGCACCAGCTCGTCGCTCCAACGTGTCTCTGTAAATATTCATTTAAAGGTGCAGTGTGCACGATTTCGGTCGTTTTTGTCACTTCTGTTGTTAGAAAAAAATGCACCGAAACAATACCATGTATGATTTTCATAATCACCTCATTTATTATTTCCTTTGAAGGCGCAGTGTGTCACTTCTATTCCAAAAAAAATTACCTACTGACATTTTGATGAATTTATAATCACGTATATGTTGTATTTTTCCCCATTTAACCTAAAATGAGACCATTAATGTATATTTACATGAGGAGCGGGTCCTCTTTATGGGGGCCGCCATGTTTTGACAGTAGCCCACAGTGGCTGTACTAAACATCTCTTGAGCTTTAATGACAACTGAAGTCTACCATAGGTTCTCCTGCATGTTCAGAAGGGTGAGGGTGAGATACGCTCACCAGATTTTACACATTGCACCTTTAAATAAGCCCATTACTATATATTTACATGAGGAGCAGGTCCACCCTATGGGGCCGCCATGTTTTTACGATAGCCCACAGTGGACGTACTAAACATCTCTTGAGCTTTAATGACAACTGAGGGCTTCCATTGTCTCTCGTGCACACTTGGAAAGGTAAGAGTAAGGTGATGGACACAACATGCAACTACACCACTAGAAGTCACCAAAATCTTACACACTGCACCTTTAATTAGAAATAAGAGATTATCTGTCCATAAAGATCTCCCCTTCTTTCTGATGTCCCCTGTTGTTACAGTGGAGCAGTGCTAGAGGGAGCCCTCCTCCATTTCAAAAGGAGGCAAGGGACCGATCCCCCCCCCCCCACCCCCTCCCCCCTGCACCCCACACCAACCCCCTCCCCAACCACACACGTCCCTCAGCCTGCCTCCCCTCAGCCTCCAGGCTGCCAGCGGGGGCCACTCGGCCAAGGCCGGTCCAGCCCCTCGGCCGCAGAGATGGGCTCGGACGCCCCAGGGGAGCGGAGGAGGACCTGCAGCACGAGGCCCGAGCTGTGGTCAGCCGCACGGGGCCGGGGACAAAGAGGATGGCGGGATGCAATCTGACCCTGTCACTCACTCTGAGAGGGGAGGAGAGCGAGCGGGTGGAAGTGAAGGAGGGGAGATACCGGTTAGCAAGGGAAGGGAAGGGAAGGGGGAGGCAGAGGTCCTGTAGCAGCGCCGAGCCGATCCGTCAGTACAGTCGAAAGGGAAGGAAAGAGAAAGATTCAGTGGGCAGGAATTATTTTGGGTCGGGACAAAAAAAGGAGCCCAGCACTTTGCAGATTGGGTGTTTAGTATAAAAACCTCAAGGTCTAAAGCTCCACTGCAGCAGGAGCACTGAAAAGCCATTCTCTGAATTCTGTTCTTTAAATGGCGAGAAATATTGATCTGGCTCAGCTGGCCCTGTAGTGCTGTGTGTGTGCGCGTGTGTGTGTGTGCGCGTGTGTGTGTGTGTGTGTGTGTGTGTGTGTGTGTGTGAGGCTTTGTCTTTAAGGACCCAGTGGGGGTGGTGGTGGTGGTGGGGTGTTACCATGGATACAACCTCATCCCCCTCCACCACCACCACCCATTTCCATCATCCCAACACGCACACTTGTACGTATATATATGCATGTAATGCCCCGGCCAAGGTTTTTGGAGTTAAGTACACACACACACACACACACACACACACACACACACACACACACACACACACACACACACACACACACACACACAGAGATAAACACACTCCTTATTTCAAGCCTCTGGTCAAAAGATGTAGAATTTTCTAAAGGCGTCTCTGGACGTGACACACTCCTGCACGTATAGATAAGGATAAAACCGAGCCAGTGGCTGCACACATACACACACACACACACACACACACACACACACACACACACACACACACACACACACACACACCCACAAACACACACATATACACACACACGCAGGTCCAAGGGAACAGACAACTGTGTTGTAAAAAAAAAAAAAAAATAGCTGCAGAACACTAATGTGCGACACAGACTCATCGCTCATCATTTCCTTTCAATTTAGCCTCTTTGTCTCTTCTATCCTCGGCACACTCTTCCTCCTCCTCCTCCTCCTCCTCCTCCTCCTCCTCCTCCTCCTCTTCATGCTCACACCATTTTCTCCTGTCTCCATAATATCCTCCAATATCGTCTACCTGCAACCTTAAACACACACACACACACACACATACACACACACACAACCACCAGCATGTTTTGGACGCAGATGTTTTTGTGCATACAAATGCAAAGTAGCCCTATCATACTGACACACACACACACACACACACACACACACACCTGTCTTGTGGGAGTGAGACATGAGGAGTGGAGATCAGAGTGGTTTACTGCCAGGTAACTGATATAAATACCCCTCATTACAATGGTGACAGGGGCTTCTTTGCTCCTCTGGCAAAATAGCATCATCAGACACACACGTGCGCGTGCACACACGTGCACACACATAGACACAAAATGGCTGCAACAAACATGGATCCACCTGGAAACGAACACATACACACACAAAGAGAAAAATGAAAAGTCAGACATACAGAGAAAAATAACAACACAATACACACACACACAGAGCTACACACACACACACACACACACATGCAAACAGATACATGCGGCGCACATGTGCTCTTTTGCCTAAATGATGATGATGATGTTGATAATGATGAATCACAGAGGGTTTCATAAGGTCGTTATAAGGCAGGAAATCGCAGTGCTGGCCGACACAGGGAGATCAATACGCCCAGGGTCAGTTACAATATTTATGGTCACATGACTCCAGGACCAAAATAAATCAGGATGTGAAATATTGTTGGGGTGGAGAGCGGGCGGGGACAGGCCTGTACGACTGAAATGAGTAGGAGGGGGGGTGAGAGGGAGAGAGAGAGAAAGAGAGAGAGGGAGAGAGAAAGAGAGGGGGAGAGAGAGAGAGAGGGAGAGAGAGAGAAGTGAAAGATGGAGATCTGCTGTGTGATCCCGGTGGAGGTCTGATGGTCACCGGATGATTTTTAAACGTGTTATTAACAAAACGTCACCAAAGGTTGAAGATAGAGTTTCAGCCAGCGCATTCAAAATGCATGAATGTGGATGTTTCTCTGCTGCAGATCCTCGTCCACACGACCACATCGTATTTATTATTTATGGTAAATTATACGATAACACATTCTGACCTGATCGTCACGACGATGTAACATCCTGCCTTTTAACACCTCACATTAAATGAGGAGTTCAGTGAAAGTGTGGACGCACAAAACCTCCACATGGACTCATCAAAGAAAAAAAATGTCTGGAGTGGGAGAAAAGATTAGAATAGAATTGATTCGATTTGATTCGATTTGATTAGAATAGAACTTTATTCATCCTCTTTGGGTAAATTGTGGTGTTGCAGCAGAATAAACAACAACAGGGACAGAGTAAGACAAACAGTTACTGATGATAATGATGGTACGACTACTAATGATAATAATAATGATAATAGTAATAATGATAACGATACCAATAATGATAATAAATGCCTTACACATATACATACACACATGAACACCTATGAAGACAAGCATCTATAGTCTACATATATATATATATATATATATATATATATATGTCTTTATCTCTATCGATCTATCTATATCTATATATATGTATCTAACAACAAGACATTGGTCTCAATGTAAAAACAACATAAGTGTTGAGATAAGTGAAATCCGATTACATCCCCCCTCCCCCCCACCCCCTTTGTTCCTCCACACCAACTTTAGATTAGATCATATCTCACTTATTAATTTCTGCGATCAGGAGATTTGGTGTTTTTCGCTGAGTCATGGCTCTAAATGGACAGCGCGTGGCGGCGAGAAGGAAAGACGGATGAGCGAACCCAAACAAAAAAAAAAGAGAGAGCAATTGTATTTCCTCTTTATAATGAAGCTTTTAAACTTTTAGCTGATTCAAACATCTCTCTCCTCTGTCTGCCGGCGGGAGGACGGGGTGAGGAGAGAGTGATAGATGGAGCCGCACACTCGCCGTTTAAGGCTGAAGCAGAGGAAGCTCGCCTGTTTACAGACGCTGCACTTCCTGTTTGTCGTTGACCGATTCTCAATTCACTGAATTATATCCATTTCTCTTTGCTTAAAATGTATCGGCTCATAATAGATTCTTTTGTGTGTGTGTGTGTGTGTGTGTGTGTGTGTGTGTGTGTGTGTGTGTGCGCGCATTTGTAAGCCGGCACGTGTGTTTGTGCGTGTGTTTGCGTAATTAATTGGGGGATTTCTGGCTCCATTCAAGATGAGCTGACCTCTGACCTCCTTAACAAGTCGCCTCCCCGCCCTCCTCTGGGCCCCGAGTCTCTCAATCTCACAGTGTGTTAAAGGGAATTAGTCACACACTTAACCAGGCACACCCTGCCCTTTGTTAAGTGAGATTTCATGGTTCCCTTAAACAGCCAGCGCCTCGCTCAGAGGTGGCAGGAACACTCAGGCCGGCCACTCACACCCTCAGAGCCCGGCGCTACTCCACCTTGGCCCATGACACTGAGGGGGGAAACACACACACACACACACACACACACACATACACACACACACACACAGCATGGACGCTGAATGCTGGCCCTAATGTGTTTTGGTGTTTGGAGGGAAAAGCTGGGAAATCATTGGAAAAACACTGAATCACACAGAAATCAATTTTGGCTCCATATAAATGTGATCACAAAGGAGGCTGCAGGTGTCAATGGCCTTTGTGAGCTTCAGTCGGCGTGTGAGGGGAATAGACCTGCGCGCTCCCCTCCTCATATTTCACTTAGTAAATCATTGTAATTTACATCGCTTCGTCACATTCATCACCTCGGTGTCACCGTGGGAAAACAAATTGCAGTTATTTGTTTATTTTCAAATAAACAAATAACCAGACAACTCTCCGGGATTAAGGAGCCGAGTGTCAGAGGTTTGGTTTATATGTCATGTGTTATATGACTTTATAAAAAGCCAGGAATGTATTGTATATTTCATTTATACTATGAAAGTCGGAATGTTAATCAATTGAACTGGAGTCAAGACGTGTTTATATATTTACATTTCTTAAAAACAAAGCTTATTATCCTCAAACTGTGAAACAAATGTATTTTAGTTTCAGAGAAAAGGCAAATATATGTATGTGTATATGTGTGTGTTATAATAATCTATATATTTAGGTATATTTGTGACAAAGAACTAGGGCCAAATTCAAATCTGTGTCAACCCCTGTTATTAAAATAAACTAATTAGGATTAAGTGAAGTTCAGTTATGATTAAATCTCAAAAGATACTTTGTTTATTTTAAGTTATTGTAAAACCAAGGTTGGAGCAACATGGCTGCCTAACTGAAAACCCCGATGTAAATACACCATGGATGTATTAATTGCACAGGATACAGCTCCTCCCCTTAGACTTGCAGCAATTTGCCCCAGTGGCCACTTGTGGTACTGCAACAACAAATCCCCATGTGACCCAAATGCATTTTTTCCCCTTAGACCACAATTATAATGTAGACGCTTGTCAAACTCTTTGCAGGACACCTGTTCTATATATTCAATGATGTTTTTATTCTGGTGAAATGTCCTAAAATTATTCCAAGGTAAATAAAACAACAACTACAAACAGGTGATATCCACTCAAAACATCATTACAATAAGATTAATCATATATCCTTTTTTTCCAATTCCAATAAGTTAAATCTTACACACTGGCCCTTTAAGGCACAACACACCGGGAAAAGTAATTATGAATTAATTTTTTTTAAAGCCGTGGTATAGACATTCTGGACTTTATTATTGTGCCTGCCTGCGTGTATGTGTGTGTGTGCACGTGCACGGGGAGGTGCATCCACCCCAATGTATAATTATGTGAATTTCTGAAATCCACACACAGATGATCACGGTGATTGAAAGTGTCTGCAGATTATTGATTTCCTGCAGAGAAGTTGCTAAAAGTCTGGCAGCTAATCCTGGCGGGGCCGAGCGCGCTGTAGATAATGACGTGTAATGAGCTAATGACTCGCTGAAATATTTAGTAGAGCCTCAATAAGGTTGCACTATTAGAGGTGGGAGAGGTCATTAGAGGAGCGTCTGAGGGACGGCCCTTCGATTAGTAACACCCAGGGCCCCTCGCGGAGCCACACACACACACACACACACACACACACACACACACACACACACACACACACACACACGCGCGCGCGCGCGGGCGCTCAGGCAGGTACATGCATGGATAAAAGCATACACACCTACTCGCGTACACATCATGGTCATGTGGAAAAAAGAGAGAGAGAGGGATGAACAGGCTGTTAGTATTAGGAGTTCAACCATTGATCGGTCAGCTTTTAAGAGAGTGACCTTTTGCAGAGGTTTCTACTGGCCTTGATAAATCTGATCTGGGGGCCATCTGTGTCTGGGTGGGAGCAGCCTCGCCGGGATGGGACCCCAGAGAGGTAAAGAGAGAGGAGAGGAGGAGAGGAGGAGAGGAGGAGAGGAGACAAGGGAGAGAAAAGGGAGTTTGGAGGGAGGGAAGAGAAATAAAAAATAAACAGGATGGAAGCGGGAGAGAGGACGGTGTGTTACACCGGGTTAATGAGGTGCTGGACAGTGGCACTTCGTTTCTGTGCTGTAGATAAAGACTGTGTAGAAAGGCATCCAATAGACCATCAATGCAAACGGCTTAATTGCACAACGACTATTGGCAGCAGCTTTAAACGTGTCAGGAGTTCAGGGGAAGCTAATAGAGACGGGTTTGTCCGAGTTGATGCTTTAATTGCTGCACATGTGTTTTGTAAACACAGAGGAAGTGAATGGAAACACTTCCTCTGCAGTACAGTTGTCGGCCATGTTGGATCAAATGAGGAAAAAAAATAAAAAACCAAAGAAGAGAAACAGTAAATCAGTTGTGGACGTTTCTGGGAATGGGAATATAATACTGGTGTCCCACAGGAGCTGTTGCTGAGGTGCTGTTGAGCAGGGCTGTAGTTACCACAGAGGTCACTGAGTCCTCTGGTGGATTTCTGGGAATTTGACATGATGATGGCTGCAGTTACAGACACATCCCATAATGTGGACAGGTTTTAGATTTTCACTCAGATTCCTTTCATATGATTTTTTTGAATACGTGTTATAAGAATAGACTGTATATAGATATGGACGCAGCGTCCGTGACGTTTGTGCAGTGTGCTGATGAGGCGTGTGGTGGGCGGGTCACTCACATGTTTACTCTAACTCCTCCCACTTCCTGGTTCATCCAAAAATGGGCAAAGAGGCGGAGCACAGGTGGAGTTGGGGTGAGTCCATGGTGCTGTTGCAGTATCCACACAAGGCCGGCCCAGGTGTCACTCAAGAGGTCATGTCCCTTGATTAGACACAATTTCAAACTCGGATAGAATGAAAACAGGCCCCGCCCCCATATAGTTTTCAAGGGACACCATGTGACTGATTCAGACCAAAACTAGTTTTTACCAAGCTTTAAACATCTTTTATTCACTTTTATTTCAAAGTTGATCATTTTAACATGGGAGTCTATGGGATTGACTCGCTTTTGGAGCGCAGCCTCAAGTGGCCACCCTGTGAACTGCAGGTTTTTACACTTCTGTATTGAACTCGTCAGCCTTGGACATTGCCACTTGATTTTTATCCACTTTTTAGTCACTAGGCCCCACCCCCTTTGACACTATTTCTTTTTCATAATAGAATTCCTTTAACTGTTGTTCTATCAGTATAATGTGAAGGTGTAAGAACAACCTGACGTGCCCAGGCCCAGGTCGCCTGTATGCTTACATTGAACGGACACTTATGAGAACACTATTGATTTTGTGTGTTGCCAAGAAAGCAAATAAGGGTATTTCCCAAAACCATCAAAACCTCTTGTAACACCCGATACTGTGTGTGTGTGTGTGTGTGTGTGTGTGTGTGTGCAGTGTGTGAACCTACAGAGGTGGAGAGAGCAGCACAGGATGTTACTCAGTGTCCTGAAGTCACACATTTATTCTGCCGGAGGAAGAATTCATGTGAATCAATCTTTGATCTCACTATCTTCACTGTTTGACTCGGACAAACTGTGAGACCCAGAGTCTATCTGCCTTTCATTTACTTTGTCATGCAGCCATGTAGATAAGGCATGAGCGCACACGCACACACACACACACACACACACACACACACACACACACACACACACACACACACACACACACACACACACACACACACACACAGCACTACCCTCACCTGCTGCAGCAAAACCATGTCAACAAATGGCAAATCCAGCATGTTCCTTACAAATTATCCACTCCCAGTGCACTGTACCTCCAAAACTTAACCTTAACCTTAACTCACACACACACACATACACACGCACGCACACCAGGGCACACACACACACACACACACACACACACACACACACACACGCTCACACACACCATTACTCTTTCTTTCTCTCTATCTACTACGTTTAATTCCCTTTGGAAAAGACAGGTGCAAACGTTGATTGAGCCTGAGCCAGATTTAGCCCCAGCTCTCGGTGTGCGTCCAGCTGTACTCTCCGACCCACTGAGATCGATGTCCAGCCGGGCAGCCGGGCAGCCGGGCAGCCAGGCAGCCGGCAGGCAAGCAGCCAGCCAGCCAGCCAGGCTGCAAACAGCGGGCAGAGGGGGCCCTACGGCTTTCCCCCGGCCCCGGATACAGCCGCGCTTCACTGGGCTCATTGGACAGACCGCAGCGGGGCAGCGCACAGTGCCAGGCCCAATCACTGCACCCCTGATGCAGGATGTGCTGCAGGCAGGGCAGGGCAGGGGCAGGGGCAGGGCAGGGGCAAGGGCAGGGCAGGGAGGGGACCCCTCCCCAAAAAGCCCGCTGGACCCACCTCCACCCGCTCTTACCTCTTCCTCCTCCACCTCCTCTGTTTTTCATACCCTGTCTTGGCGCCTCCACCTTTATTGAACCCTCCCTCCCTCCCTCCTCCTCCTCTCCCTTCCTCTCCTCGCTTCATCCATCTTGGAGCTACTTTGATTCAGGTCTCTCTCTTTTCCATCCTCCATCCTCCATCCTCCATCCCCTCCATCCTCCATCCTCCATCCTCCCAGCCCCAGCCGTTCTCCAGCCAACCACAGTTTCCTATTGATTTATTGATTGCTGTCTGCCTGTGGGAGAGCGGCCGCAGTCTCCCTCTGCTCTCCCCCTGCATGGATTTGTCTTCCCTTTCCCTTCCTTTCTTCCCCTCTCTCTCTCTCTCTCTCTCTCTCTCTCTCTCCCTCTCCCTCTCTTCACCCTCTCCATCTCCCCATCGATGCAGCAGCAGTGAAACATGAATTAGAGAAAGCAGTGGAGTCCAATTTACTGGGAGAAATCGGATTCACCTTCCCCTGTACTGGTTCCTTCTTCCTCTCCCCCTCGCTCTTTCGCTTGCACCTGTCTTTCCCGTCTTTCCCCTGTTTTGCTTTTGTCTGTCCATCTTCTCGGTCACATTTTCGACCCCATACTGCTGCTGCTGCTGCTGCTGCTGCTGCTGCTAAACCCAATGACACCCCTGGAGGCGTTGAAGTATGGATTGGTTTTTATCTTGAAATCGTAATGAGGAATCTTTTGGATTCAGTTGGGTTGCTCCATCTTGGACTCCATCTTTAAAAAATACATCCATTATCATTTAAAGTCGAGGCAGTCGCTCTGTTTTAGGTTCATTTCCCACAGTGTTGTTGAACCAAAGCTATTATCAACCTCACACCTCCGAACCCCTGTGCAGGCAGAGACCCACACCTCTCAGCTGGGACGGGCCTCTACAGTGGAGGGGGGCAGGGTCAGAGCCACTTCAAACTTTATGGATTCTTTATTTTTTTGGGATGTCCACTCACATGACCCAGTTTGATGGTCAGCCCCAGCCCCCCCCCCCCTCCTTCCCTTTTTTTTTTTGGGGGGGGGGGGGGGTTGACGTTCAAGGCTGAAAAACAGCCAGCACTCCATCTCCGTCCCAGGTCAGTGCAGGTCAGCGAGGGGAGCATGTGATTATCTGACCTTTGGGGTCAACCCACAGCACCCCGGGTTTGGAAACAATAGGATCAGCTGTAATGGATGGACGGACGGGATGACAGGGGGGGGGGGGGGGGGGGGAGAGAGAGAGAGAGAGAGAGAGAGAGAGAGAGAGAGAGGATGTGACCTTCAATCTATCAAACGTAGCTCATAATGCTTGATGAGGTGTGGAACGTCTCCGCTGCTCTGATTTCACACACAGGAAGCACATATCTATAACACTGCGTAAGAGATGAGCAGT
Source organism: Chascanopsetta lugubris (assembly GCA_016785325.1). Taxonomy (NCBI): domain Eukaryota; kingdom Metazoa; phylum Chordata; class Actinopteri; order Pleuronectiformes; family Bothidae; genus Chascanopsetta; species Chascanopsetta lugubris. The sequence continues at coordinate 54,940 of JAFBJT010112290.1, forward strand.
GCGCAGACATATAGTTAAAGGGTAAGTTCACAGAGTAGTACGCCTCTTACCATATTACTTCCAATCTTTGCTGTTACTTTACCTATACTCGTTGCTCGCCGTCTTCCATCGGAAACTCTCCCCGATGACGTCGTTCATTCTTTTATTACATGATTACCACTTCCTGTACATCCTGTATATATATATATATATATATATATATATATATATATATATATTCAGTGAAGTGGCTTTTTTGATTATATTGAACTTTGAGTGTTTCGTTTATTATCAGCTCCACTCGCGTTTAGAGTATGTGAAGAAGTAACAAAGAAAAGAAAATACAAATCGGAAATAGGAAATGTTGTAGGATAATTAATAGTATGCACAGTACACGTACACATGTGTATGTACAGGGAACAGTGTGTATAGGTGCAGTATCATATCAGGTGCCTAACTCCCCCTCCTTCCTGGTTCATCCAAAAATGGGCAAAGAGGCGGAGCGCAGGTAGAGCAGGGGTGGGCCCATGGAGCTGTCTCAGCATCCACAGAACGTGGCATGTTGGCCCAGGTGTCACTCAAGAGGCCACGCCCCTTAATTATGCCCAACTACAAACTTGGCAAGAATAAAAATAAGTGAGTTAGAAAAAAAGTCACCCTCCTGTACAGTTGTCTTACACGTGTCTCTAAAATGTACCATTTAAACATGGGAGTCTATGGGGATTGACTCACTTTTGGAGGCAGCCTCAAGTGGCCACCCTGTGAACCGCAGGCTGTATTCTTTTACAACTCAAATCATCAAAATGGACTTTTTATTTTAATACATTTTTAGACAAACATTGGACTCAACACAAGATAAAATGACCATTTTTATTATCAAATGTCGAACTATGACAACAAGGGGTTGGCTGCATTTAAACCCAGAATATTCTGGGTGTCGTCGATTCCACATGTTTCCTGTCTGAATACCTCCAGTGCTGCTGAAGTTGTCTGTGCATGTTCCCACTGAGATGCCAGAGATGATTCAGTGTTAGAGAAGTGTCCTGTCGTCAAAATCCCAAAAGAGGGGATAAAAGGTTTGGGCGGGGGGGGCGGG
>JAFBJT010112290.1:65423-78133 GCA_016785325.1 Chascanopsetta lugubris
GGGGTGGGGGGGGGGGGGGGGGGGGGGGGGGGGCTAACATAGTTAGCTCCGAGCCGATCAGTCATCCCAACCAATACTAACCATGTCGCTGGGCCTCTCCTCCCCATCTCCTCCACACAGGAGCCGCAGAGAGTAGCTCTGTGCATTTACCTGCAATTAGATTTGCCTGAGTATCCTGCTGACCCAAGCCCCTCCCCCCTCCCCCCCTCCCCACCCCCTGGTCCAGGAGAGGGCAACAACTCATGCTCTTTGTGCGCGTTGATACGTATGCGGTGCACACTGTGCATTCGTGTCAGCGTTCAACACATTATAACACTCACAGTTTGAATGCACTGTATGAACCCGATTGTGCAAATGTGTGTGTGCGTGTGCGCGTGCGTGTGTGTGTGTGTGTGTGAGTAACATATTAAGGGGTGACAGCCCAGTAGTGTTTGCCTGGCCCTTTGATAAGGCTGCTGATGGATAATGATTTAACCATTGAAGATTAGTGATCAGATGAATACGACACAATGGAGCGGCTGATAACCGCCTCTGTCTGTTTGCTCACTTCCTACTGGGAACATCACACACAGTGGATGTGTGTGTGTGTGTGTGTGTGTGTGTGTGTGTGTGTGTGTGTGTGTGTGTGTGTGTGTGTGTGTGTGCATCTGTACGTGTGTGTGTGTATGTGTGGACCTGGCCTGTGTAAACAAACCTTTAGTTTCGGAGAGGGAGCCTCTCTCTCTCCTGCGCCTCATCAGAATGCACACACAGATTCCTTTCCCCTCGTCACCGGATCACCCCACACACACACACACACACACACTCTCTCTCTCTCTGTGATTTACAGCACTTGGCCCCTCCCCACACCTCGACAGCACATTAAGAGCATTTAAACTGTGGCCATTACCAAACAGGGGTCTTTATGGAGCCGCTCCACACATCTAAAGCCCATTACAGCTACATCAAAGCCGGATAACAATGACTAATGAACAATAGATATCGTGAGAGACTGTGCCAAATCAGTATTCACTGATAATCCAGGGCGCGTGTGTGTGTGTGTGTGTGTACGAGAGAGAGAGACACACACACACACACACAATCATTGCTCCATTCATTTTTTTCTCTCATAGAAAGAGTGTGTGTTTGTGTGCAAACACGTGCGTTTCTCTTGTGTGTTGTATCCACCTCTTCCAGCTCGACACAGCTGTAATCCACACACACACACGTACAGTCTTATCTTGGATTAACTCAGCCGGGGTCCACACATGCGTGTGGAAAAGTGCAAACTCCCCCGACCCTGCAATTTACCTGTTAACGGCCGACAGCGCCACCTTCATTCCCTCTGCTCGTGTGAGACGTTGGTGGACGAGGTGAATGGGAGAGAGGGTGGAAGCGGCATCCCATAATCCCATAATGGCAGGTACATGATGGTCGGAGGGGAGGCATGTAATCCTCTTTGAGATGCAGCTATCATTGTCCTTACCCCGGCCACTTTCCCTGCTAATCCCTCCACCTGCCCCCCTCATACCCCCCCCCACACACACACACACACACACACACTCTGAAACACACCTGTGTGAACTGTGCCACCATTCATGCTGAGTCATGTTTGAGAGAAAGTGCACCATCATCGATGATGTGAATCCAGAGAGCATGTTGTTACATAGGCCGCGTGGAATCTAGTTTCAGGATGAGGGGGGCGGAGTCAAACAGATAAGTGATGATGATTGGCCAACATATCATGCTAAGCCAATCAGAGGCAGTGGTGGGCAGGGCCCTCGCACACCAACACAAACACACAGTCGCACACACCTACTAGCCAATATATACTGTAGGTCAATTTGAAGTTCCATTTAAGGGGGCGGGGCCAGTTTCTTTGACATGTTTAAACATTGAAACGTTTCCCTAGTAACTAGTCCCTGTTATAATGCTAAACCTCAGTGAACAAATGAGTCTCCTGTCATGGGGTCGCGTCCCATCATGCCACATATAAATGAAAGAAATCAATTTCAGTCATTTTTGAGAAAATGTGCAAAAGAAGATGAACAGAAACCACAGGTCAAAGGTCATGAACAGCCGCTGTGTGGCATTGGTGAAAATGTGGCCTTCAGATTAAAGGGCCAGTGCGTAAAATTCAAGTGGAGTCACTTCTATTTCTATTCTACTGGCAGACATGGAATGTTTATTCAGACTGTTTTCACACTGTGTGTTAACATGATGAAAAAAGGTCAGGAGACATTTTCATTGGTGAACGTATGAAGTTATATATAAAAGAGTGTAACAGTGTATACAGTCACATCTGACATTTACCTGTATATGTACAGGTGAAGATATATCGACAACTCACACAGCACTTCCCCCTCAACAATGAGGTTTCCTTCCTTTTCACTAACACAGACATACAGTCACACACACACACACACACACACACACACACACACACACACAATAAAAGGAGAGGACAGTCTCTGGTTGACATAAAATATATAATCCTTCCCCTTTTCCGAGTTATAGATTTTCAGGCACAAGTAAAGGACAGCAATCCTTGACCTAACCACTGAGCGCCTTGTTAAATCTGCACATACTGTGCACCACACACACACACACACACACACACACACACACACACACACACACACACACAGGTGGAGGCTAGTTATTCAATAGAACACTTCCTATACAGTGTAAGTGGCTGAGAGGATCTTAACTGATCAAGAGGGACACAGCTGCTCAAAGCTTTATTAAAGTTTAAACATCTGAGTCTCACAGCTCCAGGAGACATATTCTATATTTATACTGCTGGAAAATCTTTATATATTTATTATGTTATATTGTATTAGATTTGTCTATAGATCATTGTTTTTTTTAAATGAAATCCAGATTAAGATCCTTAGCTTTTACAACCTGGAGAGTCCAGCCCTTTATTGTGTTATTAATATACAGATGTTAACGTAGAGCAACATTTGGCAACAGATATTTCACCATGCAACATATGAGCTGCTGAATACTGCACACGATGCTGATGCAGCTTTAAAGGCAGATCACGTATTTTAAATGCGGTTGTCATTTCGTTTTACCTTTAACTTCTTGCAATGTGAATAATTTGGGATTGACAATCAGATGAACATGAAATTGGATTTTGCGTCCACCTTCTTTTTTGAAATGATTATTATTTCTAATCCCGTCCCCATGTGGCAGCAAACACTGACCACAGGCCCCGGGTTCACTGACCCCTGACCTCTGACCCCCTCAGCTGGTCACAGTCTGACCCTGGGACAGATGGATAACGGACCCTGGGCTTTATCTCGCCCTGACCACTCTCTCTCTCTCTCTCTCTCTCTCTCTCTCTCTCTCGCGCTCTCTCTCCACCTCTGCACCTTGTGTTCTACCTTTCTCTTCCCCCTCCTCTAATCTACCACTCCCATATTTTTTCAACACCCCCCCTCCTCCTCCTCCCCAATCACACATTTTGCCATTACCCTCTTTCATTTCCCCTCCGTTCTATTCTCTCCATCCTCACCCAGGGGCTTGTTCTGTGGGAAGGTGTTTATCAGAACTGTTACAACTTCCCTCAAGGCCACATTTCACGAGATTATCAGAAAATGACAAACACACAGGAGCAGGGATATGTGACATTTACTAGTATATCCACCATGAGCCCTTCAGTCACGTGACTTCCTTTCTTTTCAGTCATTACGTCATTAATAAATATCCAATAGTATCAGTTTTTAGCTTCATGTGCACAAATGTGTGATTACACTTGCAAAAGATGAGTGGAATAACGGAGTCAATCAAATATCAAATATTAATATTGGTGTATAAATACTTCAGTGCTGCCCCCCCCCCCCCCCCCCCCCCCCCGCGCGGTGTGTGTCTGTGTGTGTGTGTGTGTGTGTGTGTTTCAGCACAATAATAATGGCTCTGTGCAGCATGCTGAAATCTACTCTCACTTGTAATAGATTACTTTATCCTAATAGTCTAATGTTTCCTCTCATCTGTGCATGTGTGTGTGTGTGTGCATGTGAATGTGTGTGTGTTTCAGCACAACCATAATGGCTCTGTAGCACCATGACATCCACTCTCACCTGTAATAGATTACTTTACCCTAATAGTCTAATGTTTCCTCTCATCTGTGCATGTACGTGTGTGCATGTGCATGTGTGTGTATGTGTGTGCGTGTGTGTGCGTTAATGCTGCAGGCATCATTATAAACATTTATGCAGTGGAGCAGCCTCTCGTGCCAAAGGGGCTGACGCGCGGGCGGATCGAACCTTTCGATTGATACTGAAACAATTTGCATAGTGATTCTCTTTCCCCGCGCGCGGATCCATACCCACGCCGCGCTGCAGCTATTCAAATGCGCCTGCATCCACTCAGGCACACGGACACGGAGGCTCGGTACCGGAGCAGGGAACGTGAACCGGAGGCTCTAACGGGACATGGTGCAGATGATTATTTATTTTATTTTTTTTGGTGGGGGGCATGATTTGCAGGATTGGAGTCTTTGAGGATGTTTCCGCGAGGATCCAGAGAGCGGGCACGGAGAGGGGGGTGAAGCCGGAGAGGGAGGGACTGGAGCCGGGGAGAGAGGACAGGGAGGAGACGCTGGGATGGAAGCGAGTTGGACTTTGAACCTCAGGTCCTGGATGAGGAGAGAGATTCTGCGGTAAAGGCGAGGACTGGCGTTTGAGTGTGCGTGCGTGTGTGTCTGTATGCGCGCGCGTGAGGAGCGAGTGCGCGTGCGTGTGAGTGAGCGAGTGAGTGGTGCAGAAGAAGAAGTAAGAAGAGTTTAAATGCAGACATTGTGCAGCGTGTTGAGTGGAGGTCTGCAGATCTGACGCACATCATCACACTGATCCTCCTCGTGATGCTGCTGCTGCTGCTGCTGCTGCTGCTGCGCACAAACTTCCTGCTGCTGCTGCTGCGCCACTTCTGCTGCTGTCAGGTCTGAATGTGCTGCTGCCAGGGAGGACACGGGTCTTTCTAATGAAATATCCCACGTTATGCAGTTTTGTTTTTGTATTAGTATCAATAATCTTCATGATGATGATATTAATGTTAATTGCATGGTAATGCCTGCAGAGGGCAGCACCACGAGGACCATTGATTCCCCTGCAGCTCTGCATCAGTGCAAACTGTGGCTTTAACACATTCACCTGTAAGTGTAACATTCACATTCATATTGATTTGATTTGTTTATATAATTAACTGTAAAGATGAAATGATTCATCAACCATAGCTGTTTGAATGGCATGCACAAAGTTCCGTACTGGGCTAATTTACTGAATTCAAATATGATTCAACTTAAAAGATTAAATACATGTGAAATAGTGTATGTGAGTTAGTGCAAGAAAATAATAATTGCAAATGAAATCAGATCGATTTACCTGGAAAACAGATTGTCACTTCTGCTGCTTGACACCAAATCCACACTGGTGTGATTAAATGACAATCCGTGATCAAATAGTTCTAAGGATGAATGTCATTTAGATTATTGAGTTATTATAATTGTAAAAATACATGTGTAAAAAATTCTAGAATATTTACATGGATTTTTTAATATTTGCATTTTATGTAGGGTTTATATAAAGAGGAAATACACTTAATTCTTCATTCATTCACCACAATAATCTATAAAAAACCACACTTTGACGTTACTTTAACTTCATCAAATATTATAAACGTGAGGCTATAATAAACGAATACGTCAGAAAAAAACATTATATTTAATGTGGCACAAAAATCCATATTTAAAAAAAAACGTCTCCATGCAGAGATGTTCCACAGACGTTTATTTTTATTAATTCATGCAACCGGTTTTATTCCTGCTCACTGATCCACGCGAGTCTGCTGCAGCTCAAGAGTCACGTCGGATTTGAACACGCACATTTGGATGCAGCAGCAGCAGCAGCAGCAGCAGCAGCAGCAGTCCCGGTGGTGGCTCGTGTCGTTAACACGCCTCGGTCGCCATAATTGGAGTCTCGGCAAAGTTACACGCGGTAATTGGGCGGCATATGGACACTTTAATGTAAAGTGATGCCACGTTAATCTCACATGAACGCACGAATCACGGCAAGTGACGCGGAATAAACACAGTAGGCAGTTGATTTGCCCCTGAGCAAGGCACCCTGCATGCATGCAGGCCCCTCTATCTGCAGCCATGATGGCATTTTATTTAGTACATTAATTAACAAGGAGAGGGGGGGGGGAGGGGGGGGGTTGAAAAGTAAATTCCTTAATGAACGCGAAGAGAATTGAAATCGTTTTATGAAGATGGATTTACTAACTCATTATCTCACACTTTAACTTAAACCCGTTAATACGGGATTAAACCTGTGCTTAAACAGGAGATTATCCCTCACTAGCTGTTCTGTATCTGATTTTAGTGGAAATCATTTTTTGCCTCATGTTTTTTTTTTTTTATCGTTTTACCTTTTCTGCCTTAAGATAAAAGTAATTATATACATTTTTGTAATTGGAAACCTTGATGTGAATACATTTGGAAAATTAGCCTCACGTACGAGCATAAATAAACGTATATGTATTACGAAGTGTTTATATTATATAAACAATATGTATTTTTTGTATTTATAATTATTCGATATATGTCTCAATCACGGTTAAAATGCCCCACGCGCACACGTGAAAACAATAGACATTTTTAAATGTGTGTTTATTCTAACGAATCAAAGAGCAGAGCCTGACTTCCTGCAAGGATTATAATTATATTCAGTATCGATCCGTGTGTGTTCAAGGCCTCTGTTTGAAATATGCTTTAAAGGCCACCAGACAACCACCATACTGCACATATCTGTATTTATCTTTTTTTTTTTAAAGGTGTACATGGAGGATTCATCCGTTTATTTATCTTCTGGGAGAAAAATATCTTCAACAAATTCTCTGCAATGGCCTTTTAATTGTGGATAAATCATCAGAGTTTAAAGGTGAATGGCTAAATGAGTTTACTGCAGCAAAGGGACCAAGACAAGAGCAGTGCCATTCATTTTACAAAAGGCTAATTCAGTTTCCCTTCATATAAGGCCATATGTATAAATATGATATATATATATTTATATAGATATATATGTCTATAATCTTATACATACATATAGTGGCCTAATAAGTCACGTGATTTCATTTGTGAAAGTTGATGTCATTTAGAAAAAGGTTGATTCTTAAACAAGCTGTAATTGTGGGTTGGAGCATCTCTGAGGGTCACAAAGCTGTGTCACTGCAGGAGTATTGATCCTCTCTCTCTCTCTCTCTCTCTCTCTCTCTCTCTCTCCCTCTCTCTCCCTCTCTCTATAATTACTATTCGCTGTCAAACCTTTGTAATTGCATAATTGAAATGATGCCCACTTTGTCATGAACTTTATTTTTTTACTCATTATTATTATTATATAGAATTATTATCACTATAACAGAGCTGGATATTTAAATTAGATTAATCACAGGTTATTTTGCATTTATCCACATCAGCACATGATGACATCACTGCTTGACATCTGCACTAATTGATGTGAAAAAAAATCATATATAGCTGTAGTATACCAGTGTCACTCATTCTCTCTCTCTCTCTCTCTCTCTCTCTCTCTCCCTCTCTCTCTCTCTCGCTCGCTCGCTCGCTCTCTCTCTTTTCTCACTGCAAAGGCAAATGTCACTGTGGCTCACAGGGCCCATGCATACATGCAGGCAGGCAGGCCTGTATCTGGGCATGCACAATGGCCATGCATAACACACACACACACACACACACACACACACACACACACACACACACTCACACATACTCACAGGGGTCATGGCAGCAACATATTGATCCGTATGAGAATGTGTAGATGAGGTTTTGCTGCCATGTGAGGCCAAACCCCAGCTTTTCATATTCACACACACACACACACACACACACACACTCTCTCTCCCTCTCTCTCTCTCTCTCTCTCTCTCTCACACACACACACACACACACACACACAGTAAATAAACATGACACTAATCCAAAAGTAAAAGTTATTTTTCTCCAGATAATTTATTTTTCAAAGATGCACTCTAGGCCTTGTTTATAAATTGATCCTTATCTATTTTCTCTAGAAACAGAAACTGGGTCATTTGATGAAGATGTCATTCAAATGAAGAACGTGTAATTGTTCCCTCTTTGTTTTTGTTTCCCTGTTGTCAGCCTCTAAAGTCCATTATGTCCCCAGCAGGCCACGGTTGATCAGCCACACTTCAGGGAATTAGTGTCCCTTTGTGTGGACACACGTCACACACACGCCGTTGACATTGACTTCACATCAGAGACAGTTTAACTTCTTCTCTTCTTTTTTCTTTTCTTTTTATTTAACTCGTTCAACCGAGCGTTGGCTCTATTGTGAGTGGAGGGATGGGGGGTTGGGGGGGGGGGCGGGCTGACAGATGCAGGGGCCCAATAGCAGGTCCGGGGGACAGGGAAAAGTCTGAAAGGTTAATCTGTCCCCCCGCAGATGTTGGCTTTGGGAGTCTTGAAGCGTCACCTTTGACATGTCCCTCATTCGGCGGGGGGTCCAGCAGGACACTGACCGCTGCAAGCTGTCACCTCGGCCGGCTGAGGACGCCCCGGGCCCCCACCCCACCCCCCATACCCCCCTCCACCCTCCTCAGGATAAACGGCCCCTGACATGTCAGTGGAGGGGCCACTATTATCAAGCTGGGACTTTGACACTCATCCCGCATTATGCAGCACAACAACATGTTATACTGAGTGTTATGTCATGTCCCCCTGCAGGGACCTGTTTACACACATGCATGTGGATCTGCATTGTTTACAAGTAAACAAAAACAAATAAATGCGTTTGAATGAATCACATGTTTGTTTGTTTTCTATTCAAAGCTATGGGTGAAAATGTTACATTTAAATTGTTCAAACCAAAACTCTATCTATGTGCATGTTGTGTTTATTTCCAAATAGGACACACACACACACACACACACACACACACACACACACACACACACACACACACACACACACACACTGCTGGGCTTCGTTCGTTAAGCCTAATGGATGAACAATAGACACATCTGCTCATCTTTTTCTATCAAAAGAGAAGTTACTACAGTCTCCTCTGCTTTGGTTAAACCGCCACCACATATTTGGTGTGTGTGTGTGTATGTGTGTGTGTGTGTGTGTGTGTGTGTGTGTGTGTGTGTGTGTGTGTGTGATGGGGGGATGCATGCTGCAGCTTGGGAGTATAATGAAAGAATGGCTGTGTGTGTGACTACAACACATGTGACATGATTGACTTGATTAAATCCTTGTTTGCCTGCTTCATTTGAAGGCACGTGTGTGCGTGCGCGTGCGTGTGTATGTATGTATGCGCGTGCATGGGCGTGTGTTTTCATGGGCGGGGGAGGGGGGGGGTCTTGAGTCTCGTGCAGCCTTTAAACAATCAACTCTCAATGAACCCGGAAGTTGACTCTATTTGCACATGATTATTTAAGGAGGACCAGGGGACACGGGCTCATTAGTGGAATTAACATGTTGTAAACATGTGCGTTCGTATGTAGCATGACCACGTGTAGCTCTATGAGTGTGTTTACACGAGTGGTGTGTGTGTTTAGCATGTTGTTAAACATGTGCGCGGTGCCGCTGGCTGTGTTTATCGGGGCGAGCAGCACTTAGCAGGTGGTTCGTTACCTCCCTTCCTTAATAAGGTGGCTGACGTCACGGCGAGTGGGGCGGGGAGAGAGGAGGAGAGAGAGCGAGAGAGCGCTCGGGAGGAGACGCGTGTGCGCACTGCGCATGTGCAGACGGGAGTCTGTGCTGCGGTGGACGAGGGCTGGAGGCACACAGGCAGAGAGATGGCGCGGCACCCGACCGGAGCACAGGGACAGCTGGTCAGCGGCGGGGGGGCTTGACTCATCACGAGGAAAAAGGGAGAAACATTTTCACAAATCGCGTGTATTTATGTTGATGCCGGAAGTCAGCCGGAAGTGGAGGCTTGTTGTTTTGTTTTGTTTTTCACCGCGCCGTGGAGGGAGCAGGAGAATCGTACCCAAACCAAAACAGGTGAACGCCAGGACGGAGAGACGCGGCTGAACCTGGAGAGGAGCAACAAAAGAAGACTCAACTTTCCCGGACCGGAGCCCCCCCGCCCCCCGCCCGCACGCCCGCTCCCCCGCACCCCCGCTGCCCGCGCCCCAGCCCTCATAGATGGTTTGTCCACAGCGCGGCCCGGACCATGAACGCACAGCTGTCGATGGAGAGTATCGGGGACCTGCACGGAGTGAGCCATGAGTCCGTGACCGGCCACGGGGAGCTGCTGAGCGGCCACAGTCCGCACTCCCGTCCCGGCCCCCGGGGTCTGGGCCACCGCGCCATGGGCATGGCCACCCTGCTGGACAGCGGAGACTATCACCACCCCGGACACCTGCACCCGGCCATCAGCATGTGCGAGGCGCCCCCCGGCATGAGCGCGAGCAGCACCTACACCACCCTCACCCCCCTGCAGCCCTTGCCCCCCATCTCCACGGTGTCCGACAAGTTTCCGCCCCACCACCACCACCACCACCACCACCACCACCATCCCCACCCGCACCACCCGCACCCCCACCAGAGGATCCCGGGCAACGTGAGCGGCAGCTTCACGCTGATGCGCGAGGACCGCAGCCTGGCGCCCATGAACAGTCTGTACCCCGCGTACCACCACAAGGATCCCTGCATGGGCCAGAGCCTGTCCCCGCTGTCCGGCTCCGGGCTGGCCAGCATACACACGTCCCAGGCCGGCATCCCCCCCTACGCCCACCCCGGCGCCGCCATGCCCGGCGAGAAGATGCTGACGCCCAGCGGGTTCGAGGCGCACCACCCGGCCATGCTGGGCAGACACACGGAGCAGCACATGAGCTCCTCGGCGGGCATGGTGCAAATCAACGGCCTCCACCACCACCCGCACGCCCACCTCGGCGCGCAGGGCCACGGCCAGGGGCTGGGGGGCAGCCGGGAGCAGGCCTCCGGGCCCGGGCAGCCGGGGGGCGGCGGCGGCGGAGGCGGAGGCGGAGGAGGTGGCGTGAACGGGGGGCAGATGGAGGAGGTGAACACCAAAGAGGTGGCGCAGAGGATCACCACGGAGCTCAAGCGCTACAGCATCCCTCAGGCCATCTTCGCCCAGCGGGTCCTCTGCCGGTCCCAGGGGACGCTGTCCGACCTGCTGAGGAACCCCAAGCCCTGGTCCAAGCTCAAGTCCGGCAGGGAGACCTTCCGCCGGATGTGGAAGTGGCTGCAGGAGCCTGAGTTCCAGCGCATGAGTGCACTCAGGCTCGCAGGTGAGCGAAGCCTCGGTAAAGCCCCTTTTCTTTATTTTGCTTGTGTTTCCTGCATGTGGGAGTAATATTGGAGGGAGGGGGAAGGGAGGGGGGGGGGGGGGTAGAGGGGGGGGGGGGGGGGGGGGGGGTGGAAGGGAGGAGGGGGGGTGGGGGGGTGTTCTGACTGTGGCCCTCAATGCTGCCTGAGTCTATAGGGGCCAACCTGCAGGGACCTGGGGACCAACGGCACCAGCAGATCTTTAGGTTTAAACGCCCTCTATACTGATGTTTATTTGCCACTTATGACTGAGGGTCTCCGTTTATGTAAACATGTGACGTCATGAGATTAGATGAGAATTCAGGTTAAGTGACTCTAGTGTGTGTGTGTGTGTATGTGTGTGTGTGTGTGTGTGTGTGTGTCACCATGATATCAAGACACATCCCCTCTCTGTCTCCACGCTGGTTCCTCTCCTGTGTGTCTGACAGACACTCGTGTCATTTCACCTCAAAATATCGACCCACGCGTGTAAACTGATCCCGCGCACAGACGATCACGGGGCACGTGTTTATTTTGGTGAAGATGCAGCTGATCAGCGTCTTTAACTTTTTTTTTGAGTTTTCACTCTGGTGATGTTGCTGTTGTTGGCGTGTAAACAGACAGAGAGCAAAGTGTGGGTTTGCGGGTACATGTAAATAAATGGTTGTTTACACAGAGGAGCTGGGTTTGTTTACAAGTTTGGTTTTGAAAAAAAACCCGAATAGAATCGAACAGTGTAGAATCGAATCGAATAGTGCAGAGTAGAGTGAAATAGAATAGAGTTGAATAGAAGGCGACAGTGTTGATCCAGAGGTGAGCACAAATCAATTAGCCCGCGCATTTACGCAAGTGCCTTAAACCTGACGTGCGCGCCCACGTACACGCACCTGCGTGTGTATTATGGGCCTTATATCAGTGACGTGTTCAGCAGCTTATTCTTTATGAAAAGTGAGCTCGTGGAAAGTGTGCGTGTGGTGTGTGCGCGTGCGTCTTCACATCATGGTTCACATATATAGGCTGTAATCGCAATTGATTATTTTTCAGTTTTCCCATCTGCTGCTGCTGTGTGTGTGTGTGTGTGTGTGTGTGTGTGTGTGTGTGTGTGTGTGTGTGAGTGTGACTTTTTTATTGATTAATCCTCATTTGCCTTTAGAAAGTCAGGTTGTATGTGTGAGGTCATCATTTACAGACTGTTAATTATTATCTTTATTTGTTTGTTTTTGTTTATTTTATTATATATTTATTTTTTAAGGAGTTTAAATATTTGTAACTAGGACAATAGATATCTGTGGGATTTTGCTGATTAATTCTTTATTTGTCACATTATCTCAGGATTTTTCCGTTTTTCATAATAAAACTTAGATAAATATTCAGGATAGACAAAAAATACATTGAAATCATAAAGCTTTTC
>JAFBJT010112291.1:12772-27313 GCA_016785325.1 Chascanopsetta lugubris
CCGAGGTCACCGAGGTCAGAGGTCACCGAGGTCAGAGGTCACAGAGGTCACCGAGGTCACAGAGATCACTGAGGTCACAGAGGTCACAGATGTCACTGAGATCACTGAGGTCACAGAGGTCACTGAGGTCACTGAGATCACTGAGGTCACAGAGGTCACAGAGGTCACAGAGGTCACAGAGGTCACTGAGGTCACAGAGGTCACTGAGGCCATGTCATGTGTCATGTCATGGGTCGTGTGTCATGTCGTGTGTCATGTGCTGTGTCATGTCATGTCTCATGTCATGTGTCATGTCATGAGTCATGTGCCATGTGTCGTGTCGTGTGTCATGTCATGGGTCATGTCATGGGTCATGTCATGTCTCATGTCATGTCTCATGTCATGTCTCATGTCATGGGTCATGTCATGTCTCATGTCATGTCTCATGTCATGTGTCATGTGTCATGTGTCGTGTCATGTGTCGTGTGTCGTGTCATGTGTCATGTCATGTGTCGTGTGTCGTGTGGTGTGTCATGTGGTGTCGTGTGGTTACAGATGGTGGTGGTCTTCAGGAATCCTAAAGACACCTTGGTTTCCTTCTTTCACTTCACCAACAACAACCAGGTGCTTCCTTCAGGACAAAGCTGGGATTCGTTCTACTCCCACTTCATGAGTGGAGACGGTGAGACCACGCCCACAAAATCCGACCAATCACATCTGTACAATATATGAACCCATTCAGTTTATTATAAATATATCATAGGTTTGTGTGTGTGTGTGTGTGTGTGTGTGTGTGTGTGTGTGTGTGTAGTTCCTTGGGGGTCATACTTTGATCACGCCTTAGCCTGGGAGAAGAGGATGAATGACCCCAACGTCATGATCGTCACCTATGAAGAACTAAAACAGGTAACACACACACACACATACACACACACACACACACACACACACACACACATTAGAATAAGATACAAATGTTAAGACAACAGAGTGACAGGTTGATACAAAAGAATGAAGACAGAATGACTCTCTCTCTCTCTCTCTCTCTCTCTCTCTCTCTCTCTCTCTCTCTCTCTCTCTCTCTCTCTCTCTCTCTCTCTCTCTCTCTCTCTCTCTCTCACAGGACCTGAGCGCAGGTGTCCGTCGGATCTCGGGGTTCCTCGGTCTGTCTCTGTCGGAGCCTCAGGTGGCTCAGATCACGGCGCAGAGTTCGTTCAGCGCCATGAAGGAAAGCTCCGCCTCCTCTCACGGGACAATGGCCGACGTCATCTTCCGCAAAGGTGCCCGAGACCAAAACAACGCAACCACACCTTTACTGCTGTGATCAAACTCCCACCGCCTCACAACTGACTGAGGGGGCGTGGCTGAGCACTGCAGGGACTCACAACTCACTCTAGTGGTAAAACGTGGTATTACAGGGCGGCAGGATCATCGTGTTCTGATTATCTCTGGACACTGAGGTTAAGTTTATATCTAAGTTCTGTGTGTGTGTGTGTGTGTGTGTGTGTGTGTGTGTGTGTGTGTGTGTGTGTGTGTGTGTGTGTGTGTGTGTGCAGGTGAAGTGGGGGACTGGAGGAACCATTTCACATCGGAGCAGAGCAGAGAGATGGACGAGATGTTCCACAAACACCTGGCAGGAACCCGACTGGCTGAGAAGCTGAACTACCAGCTGTACTGTCAGTAGGAGACGAGGACACAGGAGAGGAGGCAGGAAGTCTGAAGGCTCCTTCTTCATCACCTTCACATCATCAGAGACTCCTGATGCCTGACAGTCTGAGCCGAGGGCCAAACATCCCAGGTCACTGCAGACAAGGAAAAGGGGGAAAAGCCTCATGTATCTTAACATGCTGAGCAGTTGCATCACGTGTCAGACTCTCATGAATACATTGGCTCTATAAAACATTTCTGAAAAATAAAATTATCTTTTAAAAAGTGACTGAGTTATTTTTGTTATACAATATTTTAGGCAAAAATCTGTAGGTCATTTCATGACATGAATTGTCTTAAATAAAGTCAAAAGGAATTCGGTTTAGAAAAACATTTTCAAAATCTTGACCGGACACAGGATCGAAGCAGTTTTATTTTGAAGGGGCAAACCGGATGTGTGTTCCCTGTGTTCCACTGGATGAATGAATGACATCATGTCGCTGCTTCCTCCTCGGTGTCTCTGTGAGTCAGAGTCCGACATGACGACTCCACCGCACGGGCACGGTTAGACCTTCTCCCCGCCCTGCCCTTCATCCATCGCCGGTAAGAACCGCCCGTCACACCGGAGCCGAGTCCCGGTGATGATTCAGCGGCGGCTTCCTCTGTTAGCTAACATTAGCCAACATTAGCTAACCGAGCTAACAGAGGAGCTAACGATGCTAAACACAGAGCAGGTGGATGTGACCTGTTCACCGTGCTTTCACATTTACAGAAAAATAACAATAAACCAAGTTTAATATTTAATTGTTTCAGGTTGAGCCTGTTATTTAATTAGCAATAAAATCTCACATTCAATGGAAACGACCGTGTGACCCTAATATCTTTAGTTATTTCTAATAATAATAAGTCAACAAGTTTATTTACATGTTTTGTCTCATGAACATTCTCTTGCCCAGAACAGATCGGATATTTATATCATTAATGAAGTTACAGTAATTTAACATCAGAAATATCACTAAATATACCAATCTGTGAACATAACGAACAATGTACAATTACAGCTTTAATCAATGGTCCCAATGTCATCACCGCGCTACAATGTACTTCATTAATCTAATATTATCAATAAGTATTTATTTATTTAGAACTAAAACCTGGATATTAAATCTGATATGAGAAATTGAACAGAGACAAAAACATTAAAGTAAATTTTTTTTTTTTAAAACAACGTATGAATTATTGATCTGAAGCGATGACTCAGCACTGATGACCTCAGGTGTGTGTGTTTTTCCAGGTGAACCGCGATGCAGCAGAAGTTCTGTTCCAGAGGCTCCGGTTCTTTCCTCTTGGAGAGGAGCGGCCCGGCCTGCGGCGCCGTCTCTGAACCCGTCACTTCCTGCGACCTCCCCTTCCGCTGCCCCCGCTGCACCGAGCAGGAGCGCTTCCACAGCCTGGCCTCGCTGCACACCCACCTGGAGCACCGGCACGCCTACCGCTCGCCGGACCGGATCACCGGCGGCTTCAGCATCACCGGGAAGCTGCCCGACCCCCTGACGGCGGCGGCCATCCCCTGGCACGACATGAGCCTCCCGACACGCAGGGGGCAGCAGAGCGCCGGCCGACCCCCTCATGCTCGCTCCCTAAGTGACAGCAGAGACGGCGGCTTCCTCCACTCCTACGCCTCGGCCAGGAGGCGGACCCAGAGCGTCGGGGTGGGGACGCAGGCGGACGGCGAGGAGGAAGAGGAGGAGGAGGAAGAGGAGGAGGAGGAGGAGGAAGAGGAGGATGAAGAGGAGGGAGGCTCAGATGATGAAGAAGAGGAGGATGAGGAGGACGATGAAGAGGTGGATGGAGGGAGAGACGAGGAGGGAAACAAAACCTCCTCAAAAAAGACAGATGCAGATCATCATCACTTCCTGTTCCCGCCTCTCGGCCACGCCCCGGACCCGGACCTGGATCAGAACCTGGACCTGGACCTGGACCTGGACCTGGACCTGGTCGGTGAGTTCAGTTGCGTTTCTGTAGGTTTTCCACGTCGTCAAACAGCGATGGCAGCGACGCCCACTCTGACTCACTTCCTGTCCCGTGTCACCACCAGAGCAGAACTCCTACTCCGGCCTGGAGACGGCGGCGGCCTCGGCGGCGGTGCGGCGGCGGCTGGCCAACATCCTGCGGGCGGCCGACAGCACCATGCAGCGGCGCCTGGCCCGGCTGAGCACGGAGCTGGCGCAGACCGACACGGAGCTGCTGTGTGAGCGCGCTCACTCGCAGCACCTGGCCCAGGAGAGACAGGAAGTGGCCGAGCGCGAGCGGTCGCTGAGCCGGCAGGTGGACGTGGCCGTCATGGTGATCGCGGCGCTGAGGGAGCAGCTCAACGCCTCGGAGAACGAGCTGGAGCGGAGAGAGAGGTGAACCGCACACACTGATGTCACCGTTAGTCAGCGCTCCAGGTGCATCGTGGGAAATGTAGCGGCTCGGTTTGCAAACGTGAGGCATGTGTCTGTGTCGGGGTTGTTGTTGTTTACCGTCAGGTTGTTTGTGTTTACCTCAGAGAGGTCATCACCATCCAGAAGTTCCTCGAAGCCGCCGCTCGACAGGAAACGTGTGGGAAGGTTCGAATCCAGCACTTCATCGAGAACCTGCTGCGCCGCATCGCGCTGGCAGAGCGGCTGGTGGAGTATTACCAGGTCAACGGCAGCTCGCCGCCGCAGTGCAGCCACTACAAGGTACTGCAGTACCACTACACACATGTACTGCAGTACTACTACACACATGTACTGTGTATCACTACGCACATGTACTGCAGTACCAGTACACATGTACTGTGTATCACTACACACATGTACTGCAGTACCAGTATACATGTACTGCAGTACCACTACACACATGTACTGTGTATCACTACGCACATGTACTGTAGTACCACTATACACGTACTGTGTACCACTACGCACACCTCTTGCAGTACTAGTACACACGTACTGTGTACCTCAGAGTGGACTCAGAGTTTCCTGTTTCCTCTGCAGCACCAGCAGCCCACTGAGAACGGACCTCAGAGAATCACGAAGAGCAGGTGAGCACTTCCTGTTTGGATCAGGGTGATTGACAGCTGACCAGGTGAATGTAGGTCAAGTTACAGCCCGGCAGGAAGTGACGGGTCTGTTTCCGTCAGGTCGGCGGGCGGTCCCCTGTCCTCCTCCGGTTTCCATGACAACAGAACACACTCCTCCTCCCAGTTCGGCGCCCGCCCCTCCTTCTCCAAACCCGGCAGCGAGCGGGAGCGCGAGCGCCGCGAGCGTCTGGCCCAGTCGTCCAGACTCTTCTGCCGACCCGAACACAGAGACGACATCTGGAACCACCAGCGCCGCCGCTCCGCCGGCTACGAGGCCTAGAGGTGAGGGAGGAGCCAGGGCGAGAGGGGGCGGAGTCAGCAGGCGGAAGGACTTTCTGTCGCTGAGGTAACTTTGGAAAAAAATGATCAATTTCACTTCAGAGTTTCTCAAAAAAAAACGACGACATCTTTTGACGCGGAAACTTCATTTGAGAGTTTAAAAACGGATGAATCTTCGGATCCTGGATGTGATCGAAGTGAAGCTGCGGAGAAGATGATTGATGGTTGTAAAATAATTCATCAGTCAAACACGAAAAAACGAACACATTTTACAACGAATCGCGAATAAATTAGTTTATTCAAATGTTTGATCGTCATGAAAACTTCAAACTGTCATTTTCTACTTTCCTCACATCGAACTCCATTCATTCACTCAGAGAGGAGTCGTCTTTCAAATTTTACATTTTGGGCCGTTTCCTGTTTCCTGTTTCCTGTTTCCTGTTTCCTGGTCCGGTGAGTTTTAATTAAACGTGGTGATGTTCTGATGAGGTCGTTCTCCTCGGATCCAACCTTCACATCTGAACTCCTGATCTGACCTCTGACCTCCTCCCTGTCTGTGCCCGGAGAGGTCAAAGGTCAAAGGGCAGCTGACGTCCTGATGCCTGGTAACAGCGCAGGCTCTGCTCTGCTGTGATTGGTTGAGCATAGACAGGACGTTGATGACATCAGATCAGGGTCAAGCTCATGTAGGATGAGACTCTCTCTCTTTCTCTCTCTCTCTCGCTCTCTCTCTCTCTCTCTCTCTCTCCTTCTCTCTCTCTCTCTCTCTCTCTCTCTCTCCTCTCTCTCTCTCTCTCTCCTCTCTCTCTCTCTCCTCTCTCTCTCTCTCTCTCTCTCTCGCACAGTAAAACGAATGTACAGAGTCAGACGCTGCGTTTCAGAACTTGACTCTCGCCGCTCGTCCCGATTGACAGCCGCCTCCTCGCGGTCGTCATGGAAACGGGTTGAGATTCTTCCCCCACGAACCGAACGACGTCACGTCCAGCGCTGTCATCCAAAGTGCTGTGGTCGTCAGAACATGTGCAGCTCACAAAGTCCTCATGGCGGCTCCTCTCCTCTGTTGACCTGTTGACCTGTCAACATGTTGACTCCTCCTCTGGTTGGAATGTAAACGTGACAGACGGTGTGAAATGTACCTTTAGCCTCCGTCCTGCGTGTGAATAGATATTTTATATACAAAGTTGTTCCGTGTCGTCAAGTGGAAGTAGTTAAACTTGGCAGAACATTGATGTGAGTCCTCTGGAGTTTGCAGCAGGGCGTCCGCACGCCCTCCAACCATCTTCATCATCATCATCTTCATCATCTTCATCAGGGGCATTTTTTCAAGTCGTCAAACCTTGTACATGTGGTTGGAGCCTGCAGACCCCCTCCTGTGGCCACGCCCCCACACTGACACGATTTTACCTAAACACTGAAAATGAGATCCGCTCCGTGTCGACGTTTCAGAAACAATCAAACAGGAAGTAGATCCTCTTGACCTCCCACCATCGCTGATTTCCTGTTACGAGGCGGAGGAAACCATCTACTTCCTGTTTACACCACGTGACCAGTGGATGTGAGCGACACGTCAAAACGTGCCAGTGTTGAACGCAGCCTGGTTGTGCCAATCATTATTGATTTATTTTGATATATATTAAAATTGAATCTATAAATACACATATATTATATATTGAAACCTTTTATTGTATTGATTGGATGTTGCTGATGTTGTTATGACGGAAAATACTTTTGTTTGACTCAACGAGGCCGAATGTGATTGTTTACCTGCAGCTACACCTGAAACAACACAACACTGAATTTTCAGTATCAATGATTATTGATTAGTGATTAGTTCTTGGTTTAAAACCGGATGCCGGTGAACTGGGATTATTTTCTTCTCCACCAATAAGAACCTGATCTGATGAGTTTGGAGGATCTGAGATCAGAGAGCGAGTGAAGACCTTCACTTCCCGGATCTCTGACCATGAGATCACATGATCATGTGACCATGTGATCATGTGACCATGTGACCATGTGACCCTGGGACCCTGGAAGAGTTTCTGCTGCTGAGGATCAAAAACCTGCTGATCTGCAGAGACACCGAGAACTGATCCCTGCACTCAGACCCGAATCAGAACAAGTGTCAATCATCACAGGAACCGCCCCCTTTTCCATCATGAAAACTGAGTGGGCGGAGTCAGGACAAACAAACTCATCTAACAACTACAATTCAAGTTGCAGGGTTTTCGAACAGCAGCAGAACTCTTGGTGTGTGTGTGTGTGTGTGTGTGTGAGTGCAGAGCTTCAGGTGTGTGTCAGGTGACCCCGCCTCCTGCTGTTGCCTCTGGGGCTCAGTGATTGGACGCTGGTGGATGACACAGTTGAAGAGCTCCACCCCCTTCATACGTAGCTATTGTGTTACTGTGACCGCATGTTCCATGTGTAGCAGCCAGTTCTTCTCAAATCCTGTTATCTTGTCCTGTGAGTCCAGTCGTAGCAGAACCAGGTCCATGTGTGAGGGCGTTAGAGACAGGTGTGTGTGTGTGTGTGTGTGTGTGTGTGTGTGTTCAGGACAATCAGCAGGTTCCTGCACAGGAGGTGAAAACCCACTTCACTGTGTCTGTGTGTGGAAGCGAAGAAGAACAGGAGGGAGGGGGGGGGGGGCGGGGGGGGTCAAATGAAACGTTTGGAGGTGACGTCGCCCCCGTGTGGCGGTGGAGGTGAAGTTTCTGTTTGTGTGGAAATGTTCAGACAGAGCTCATTCATGCCGTGGGTCTGTAGAAACGTCCTCGTCCGGTGCCTTCACTCTGAACTCCTCTGTCGTGTGTTGAACTCTGTGCTCAATGCAACACTACTGTGAAGTACTCGAGTACTTTGTGTTCTGTTCTGTGTGGAACCATGGACCATTAAAACATGACATCACCCCAACCGCCGCTCACAGACCTCTCTTTATACACATTTACATTTAGACTCAGCTTATCACAGGAAGCAGACTCAGGATATAAAGGAAGGACCCGGATGTGTCAATGAGTGTTTCATCCGCTGAATGTATGAATATGTGTGTGAATGACTCTTTATGTTGACGCCAGCGGCAGCTCCTCTCCACCAGAGGGCGCCATGCGTCACCACCATGTTTTCACAGGAGCCCAGAATGGACAAACTAAAGACCTGTAGAGTTTAAATGAGAATTGAGGCCTGACATAAGGTTCTACTACATGTTTGGAAGAGAAGGTGCAACGTGACTCTTCACCACCAGATGGCGCCTGATCCCAACACTGAACTGAACCCCGAACCCTGAACCCTGAACCCTGAACCTTGAACCCTGAACCCTGAACCTTGAACCCTGCTCGGCTGAACAGGAAAACAAAGCATCAGAAAAGATTAGAGGTCAAGATAGAGATTTAAACAAGGAGGTTATAGATTCATATAGATCACAGACATTATTTGAAAAAAAAGATGGATTTATGATTAGAATACAATTGATAGAAAAACTTTATTTATTTGAAATCGAACACATTTGAAGACACATTCCCAGGTTTCATTCATATGAATTTACTCTTATTTACTTTTTCTTTGGCAATAATTTAAATCATTTGATTAAAAAACTTTACTCTGTTGATTGTCAAAGGGACTCTGTAGTTCTGACAAACTGTAGTTCCATGAATCAACAGCAGGCGGCAGCATTGTGCGAGAAAATATATCCACTAAAATAGATTCGCTCGCTTTACTTTTCTGTTTACGACATCAAACTGTTGGTAAACAACTGGTCTGTGTAGCCAGATGGGTCAACTGAGCCCTGCAGTGTCTCTGGACTCAGTGGTCTCTAGTGGTGGAGAGTGGTATTACACCCTCATCATAGTTTTTGTGATGTGCGATTTTTTTTTTACAGTTGAAAAAAACGACACACTGCTCCTTTAACTCTTTTCACTCCTTTAACCACAAACACGAGGGAATCTGCTCCGTCGTCGACACGCAACATCCGAGTCGATGTGGAGTGTGATGTCATCGGCTGCATGTGAAGCCGGTCTCTGGGGGAACCTCCGGCCTCCTTCCAGCTTCCTGTCTTTACCCAGTGGACCCGCCGCTCCGCCAGCGTCACATTTGGATCCGCTCAAGTTCAAACGCCGGAGGAGCGACGGCACGCAAACGTTCCATCGCTCGGTTTTCACACGCTGAGTCTGAACATCACACAAACAGGAAGTGGATCAGTACAGAACGATATCTAACATCTGCGACAAACACTTCATGCAAATCAGTTGAAGTCAACGACATTTAGGAAATATATTTGTAACTAAACATAAGAATCCTTTTGAACGGTATCGACCGCAACCATGTTCAGAAATACACTGCTTATTACCCACACTCTGTAGTACATATGCCAGGTCAACAGGTGGTGCTGTAACTTTTCACATCATTGCCTGTAAAGTTCCCGTCTGTGGTGGAGAGACTCCTTCCAGTCTGCCACGAAACGTTCATTTTATTGTCCCGAGCGGGATTCAAACCAGTGACCTTTGCTTCCTAAGGCAACAGCTCTAACCACTGTACCACTCCCACTCATATTACTATGTTTGTCTTTATTTCATTGTCACATGACAGGAAGTGGAACAGCTGCGTAATGTATTTTCATAACAGATTTAAGACTCGCTCTGGTCTGTTCAGTAAAATGTTTATCAGTTTGTAAAAACATGTGAAATTCCTGCTGCAAAAAATCCTGGGAAATGTTTTCTGCTTGTTTGTGAGTGTTTTTAAATGTTCTGTGACTTTGACCTTTGACCTTTGAACCAGACGCTTCTCGAACACAGTTGCTGATGTAAGAAGAAGAATTTCCTGTCATCAGAGTCTGAGAAACTTTATTAGTTTAACGCCAAACACACGCTGCTGTTTACTGCTCAGCTATAAATACACAAGGCTCTGCGTGTGTGTGTGTGTGTGTGTGTGTGTGTGTGTGTGTGTGTGTGTGTGTGTGTGTGTGTGTGTGTGTGTGTGTGTGTGTGTGTGCTTCCTTCTGTTTATTTTAATGAGGTCGACCTCCTGCTTCCACATCATCTCTAAAACCGTCTGCGCTCTGAATCACGGCGTCTATTTTCAGCCTGTAAACAAAAACAATGCGTATGTTCAGGCTCCGACGTCACGCTGTGATGTCACGCTGTGATGTCACGCTGTGATGTCATACTTTGAGTGAGGGGGCGGGCGCGCGGCCGGGTGGCGCGCAGAGAGTTTGGCTGAAGATGGCGAAGGGCGAGTGAAGAGGTGAGGTGAGCGATGACATGTCCGAGGAACGGCGGCGCTAAAATATATTTATGAAATTGACCACAAGGGCGGCGCCGTGTCTGTTCGCGCACAAATCAACGATGGTATCGACACATTTTGATTGACAGCTGGAGTGACTCAGGATCCGTTGACAGAGTGCGTGGGTGGAGCCTAAAAAATGTGCGGCCTCAGACTGCGAATTACATCATCACCACCAGGTGGCAGCGTTTGCTGTTGACCAATCACGTCATTCTCTGGCGTGGCTCACACTCTGACTACAAGAGGTCACACGGGGTCAGGTCCTTCTTCCTCCCCCCACCACTTCCTGTTTGTCTCTGATGTCATATCCTGCATGAACACAGATCAGTCAGCTGATGGAGGTTTGGGTCGTCGTCGTCGTGTCTCTCTCCTCACTCCTCCGTCGTGTGGGTTCGTGTTTCCTCACACAAACAAAAACAAAAACAAAAACAAAAACAAAAACAAAAACAAAACACAAAGCGTCAAACATGAGTGAGTCACGCTCGGGTCCGTGACTCAGAGCTGAGAACACGGAGGCCGGAGCTGCTGGGGGGGATGGGGGAGTGGTCACGTGACCTCTGACCTCTGACATACAGAGAGAAAACGAACAAACAGGAATGATTCGCATTTGTCATTCATACAAATCTGCTTTTTCAACACAAGCAGCTTGAAAAATGG
This sequence comes from Chascanopsetta lugubris, assembly GCA_016785325.1. Classification (NCBI taxonomy): domain Eukaryota; kingdom Metazoa; phylum Chordata; class Actinopteri; order Pleuronectiformes; family Bothidae; genus Chascanopsetta; species Chascanopsetta lugubris. Next base: position 23,715 of record JAFBJT010112291.1, read on the forward strand.
GATGTGTTTGTCAACATTCTGCATGTAAACAATAAATAACTTCAAGTTGTGTTAGAGATATTTTTGTCAATAAAACAACATTCATGAATAAAGTTTGATTGATTGTAAAATTCACAAACCAAATCATTTGCCATTAATTATAATATTATAATCATATCATAATTTGCGATATAATATTTTTTTTGATCTAGTGAAATGATTTTTGAGTAAAGTTTTGCTGGGTTTGAATCTGATGACGTCATAGCTGTGTGTCAGCGTCTTCCAGCTGTGACTTCACGTTCAGTTTGGGTCTGAGGTCAAAGGTCGTTAAAGGTTAAATCATGCTGATGCATGCTGGGTAATGACGTGTCTTCCACTGACATGAAGTTTAAAGACAAATGAAACGTGACGTCACAGTTGAAGAGGCGTAAAGATGTGATTGAATATTAGAATGACGTCAGATCCGATCATGTTCAAATCAAGCGTGTGTGTATGTGTGAGTGAGGTCATCCGAGGTAACGCAGCGGACTACACTTCCCATGATGCACCAGGTTTGAGGCGCAGAGCGAAGGTGCGGACGTGTTTGACAGCTGAACACAAATGGAAGAAACGGGACAAAGTCAGACTTCAACTTTATTCCTATTGAATGAATTCAGCTTCCGGTTTTCACCAGGATACGAGCGGAATGAAGACATGAATGATTGAGCGCGTGAAGAAAAAGAATAAAAACTGTTTTTAACGGCTGAGCGGTGACAGGCTGATCAAAGAGTATGAAACATTCAAGAGTTCTCACTCTGTTCTTTATTCTGGGCATCACAGAGACACGCGATAAGACGTCTTTATACAACCGCCAACCCAGTATCTCTGTGTTTCACTGCTGTTGGGAATATTACTACGGCTGCAAGACAAGACTCTGACGTGTAGTAACATCTCCGGAAGTAGCGATTATAGCTACTTTTATAGCGTCTTCAAACAATATAAGCAAAGGATTGAATCCGCGGGACAGAGGCTGATTGCGCCGCCGGGTGAGTGCTCCTGCTATCAGACGATCTCCGTAGCTAGCCGCAGTGCTAAGCTAACAGCAGCTGACTGGCACGCTGGAGTCCGGGCAGCGTCGTTCCTCCTCGGGTACGGTGCCAGGTGACGGCGCCATGAGCTCCCTGGTCCAGAGAATCGCCCGCCAGGCGGTCGTCACGTTCCGCGGCTCGGCCCGGGCCGGAGGGGACGATTCCGGGAAGGGCTTCGTGGAGAACCTCGGCGAACTGAAGAGCCTGATGACGGAAGTGCGAGCCGCGGACCTGAAGCTGGTCCCGCGGAGAGCCGAGGCCCGGCCGCCCGGCGTGGCCGCCCCGCCGCCGTACCACCGCGGAGCCCCGCCGGTCACCTACATGCACATCTGCGAGGCGGAGCCCTTCAGCATGGGGGTGTTCCTGCTGAAGAGCGGAGCCTCCATCCCGCTGCACGACCACCCGGGCATGTACGGGCTCCTCAAGGTCCTGTACGGGAAGGTCCGGATCAGCTGCTTCGACCGGCTGGAGCGGCCGAGCGGGGGCGGCTCCCTCGCCGCCCCTCCGCCGGGCCAGGTGGGCTCTCTGCGGCGCTCCGTGCTGCGCTCCACCGGGGAGTACACGGAGGACAGCGGGCCCCTGCTCCTCTCCCCGGACCGGGACAACCTGCACCAGATCGACGCGGTGGACGGTCCCACGGCGTTCATGGACATCCTGGCCCCGCCGTACGACCCGGACGACGGCAGGGACTGTCATTATTACCGGGTCCTGGAGGCGGGTGCCGCGGAGCGGAGGGGCCCCGGGGAGGAGGACGTGTGGCTCATGGAGATCTCACAGCCGCAGGAGTTCTGGTGTGGAGGGGAACCGTACCCGGGTCCGGAGGTCTACCTCTGATCCGGGCCGGGACACGGGTCCTGCGGTCGGCCATCTTCGGGTCAGTGACCCCGCAGCCGGCGGCAGGAGGTCCGGGGGTCGGACTGAGGGTCAGAGGGCCATCGTGGACCAGAGCAGGTGCAGAGATCAGGTGACCTCAGGGTCAGGAGGTAAACATTAAAGGTGCAGTGCGTCAGGAGCAGCTCCTCTCCACCGGAGGGCGCCATTTTGGAAGGCCATGTTTTTACAGTGGCCCAGAATGGACAAACTAAACGCCTGTAGAGTTTGAAGGCTGACATAGGTTCTAATACACTTCACCACTAGATGCCGCTGCACCCTACACACTGCTCCTTTAATGATAATGATAATAAGGGTTAGGAAACGCTCCTCAGTAACAAAGGGAATCAAATCGTTTTCTTGGTGCATTTTTGCTTTGTCAGCGTTCATTTTCCAGTGGTTCAAAAAGTTCTCAGCCCCACGCCGACGCCACCTTGTTTTAGAACTTCACCGATGTTTGGGTCAGGCCTCGTGGAAGAAGGTTCTGGGATCAAAGCCCCCGACTGATGGACATAAGTGGTTGAAAATGGCATAGCAGTTCCACTTCCTGTTTCCAGGTGAGGCTGAGAACTTTTTGAACCCCTCACCTCGGAGGAAATATCTCAGCCTCTGAGTTCAGGATGGAATGTGAATATTCAGGAGGTCGTCGGTGAGAGTTCAGGGTTGGGTGCTGAGGTCACCCGCATCACTTCCTGTCTGGGCATCTGAGGTCTTTCACCTGGAGGAAATGACCCAGTGAGGAGGAGCAGGGTCCTGGTGCTGCATTCAGGAGCCGTCAGGAAATCTGAGCTCTCTCTTGTTGTTGTTTTTAAAAACTCTGAATGTCAGAGTTAATAATCTGTTGCGATGAGCTGAGACTGTTCCTGAGCGCAGCTTCACTTCACCTGAGGAGGAGGAGGAGGGGGCGGAGCTTGTCCTGGACCATGGAGCTGAACATATGTTGTACTCGTCTTCCTGCTTCAGGCTTTGTGGTTTGATGAAGACTTGAAAAAAACAATGTGTGAATCATCAGGTTTAATATTCGCGTTTTCTCTTGTTTTGACTGAAAATGGTGTGAATCTGAAGAAGTGGAGAGTTTGTTCCTCAGGACAGTTTGTGATTCCACTGATTTGTTTTTAAAGATGTGCACTAAAGTTCCCACGTTTCAGAGAACAAGGTTTGTGATGATGTCACAGTTTGAGAAGAAGAAGAAGAAGAAGCTGCTTTCAGACATGAAAGATTCAGGACTCTGTGTTTTCACATGTGAGGAAACAGCCGGAGAAAACATGGAGGACATTCAGGGGAGGGGGCGGAGCCTGGACAGACCAGCAGGGGGCAGCACATGATTTCTGTTCACATCCAATGCTCCTTGTCTTTCCACTTTGTCTTCCTCTGCATCTTCTACCACTGCTGTTTCATCCCGACATGTTTGTTTACTTCCTGTTTCACCCCTCTTGGCCACGCCCACTTACTGCAAATACTCCGGACCTTTTCCTGCTGGACTCACATGTTTGTGTTTTCACACGTTGAAGCTGCAGAACACGCGAGGACTTCAATCATGTCTGAAAACAGCCGAGTCTGATTCATGATGATTATTAGATTTATTATGAATTTATTCAAAAGTGAAACAAACTGTTGAACAAAAACACAAAAAAAACAAACAGCTGCTCTGAAACAATCAGCTCTTAAATGTCAGATCGTGTA
>JAFBJT010112293.1:0-65438 GCA_016785325.1 Chascanopsetta lugubris
GAGCAGAAACACGAACGAAGTGGACCAAGTCGAGGAGAGACTGACAAGTGCGCAAGTACGTATCTGTGCATCTGTGCTGCTCCGAAACACTCAGCGGTGTTGTGACGGTACACAGAGACAATACGCTGGCAACCGTGAGAGGCCCAGGATGAAGCTGAAAGTCCATGACCGCTGTTTCCCTCTTGACAATGAGGAGCCCGTTTACGGTAGAAATCAGATAACTGGGAGTAATCAGATAACGGTCGTCATCAGATATCTGGGTTTACTGCAGTAATCAGATAATGTAAAAAAAAAACGGATTACATGAGCCCCCTTAGTTTTCAGACCTGCAGCGGAGGACGCACGTACATAATGATGTAAAGACGCAAACTTCCTGTTTTCAAAACATCCGGCTGCGTCTTGTTGAACATAACTGAGCTGTGGTGAACTAATGAACATGCTTAGAGTTTCACATCTGTTTGAATATGAACTCTCCTCTCATCCCGTCAGGGTTAGAGTTAGGTTCCGGTTTCGTTCTTGTTCGAGTCCTGTTGTATAAGTTATATAGCACTATAACTATAACTATATGTGTGTGTGTGTGTGTGTGTGTGTGTGTGTGTGTGTGTGTGTATATATATATATGAATATCTGCTTCTGTGGAGAGGACACACCCCTGATGTCAATATAAAGAACTCATTATGGTAATGAAAATAACATACAATTTCCTCAGGTATATCTATATCTATCTATCTATCTATCTATCTATCTATCTATATATATATATATATGAATCGCTATATTAATATTTTATATTCCATTTGTGCCAAATCTGAAACCTACATCCTGGACCTTTACGATCAATATTTCTTGGAGCCTTCTTGGAGCTTTAAACTACTCCAGCCGCACGTACGCTTTTAAAATAAGGGAATGAGAAGGGAGAGGGTGAAGAGCCGCAGCGAACGACTGCACTTTCTTCTCATTGTTCACCGAACAATAGCGTTTGGATTTCACCGTCATGTAGGAATCATTCCACCTCAGATACAGACACAACTCCTGACAGCACACGTGGATTTTTATATTTTTATTTTTTCAGATTGCGCCACCGGCACACTGACGTCTCCTGACAACACAAAGATCGCCTGTCATGCCGATAACATACTGTGCCGAGCTGGCATTTATTAGTAAGGAGATGTGGCGCACACGTTGTATATCAGTTCCATGTCATTAGGTGAAGACAGGTAATTTATGTAAGCTGAGGCTTTTTAGTGCAGACCTGGTGCAATGTGATTAAATGTGTGTGTTACATTACAGGTGATCCTGATCCTGACTAAGCTGCATGACTTCAACCTGGGGGCAGTTACCGAGAGCTCGCTGTGGAGGTGAGTTTCTATTTTATTTTATTTTTTTCTTTCCCAAATCTACTTTTCCCTTTCCATCTGAATAGAAAAGTTACGGCATCATCGCGAGAGGAATTTTATAAAAATGCAAAAGCACACCGCCCCCCCCCCCGCCCCCCCTCTCCAGAACAATAAGAATAATATATTCATAGAGGTTTGCTGTACAGTCTAAGTGTGATTTATTATGTTCCCCCTCCCTGGGATATGAACAATCTAGTCAGTACTGGGAGCCAATATGAAGTATGTTTTAATAAAGCGCTGCAGAGTGAAGCCTCCGCTTGGCAGGCCTATAAATGACACAACCTTTTAGTGACGGCCCGGAATATTGTCTGTCCGTCAGCGGCGGAACTTTGAGTCTTTGACCGGTGAAACCTGAAGAATCACCCATGAGCTCACAAAGCCACCGTCAGACTATTATCATACACAACCACTGTTGCGTGAGATCATCACCACCACAGGAAATGGCCACGGAGACGTGTATACAATGTCTCAGACAGGCTATAGTCTGCTTAGCAACCACCTGTAGCCTCGTGTTAAAGGTGCAGTGTGTACGATTTTTGTCACTTCTGTAGGGAGACAAAATATTACAAGACATTGACATACTGACATTTTGATGAATTTATAATCACCTATGTATTTCCCGTTAACGTACATTTACATGAGGAGCAGATCCTCTTTATGTGGGGCCGCCATGTTTTTACAGTAGCCCAGAGTGGACGTTCTACTTTTAGTTTTAATGTCGAATGAGGTCTACCACAGGTTCTCCTGCATGATCAGAAGGGTGCGACTTCACCTCTTGGTGTGACCAAATCTTTTACGCACTGCACCTTTAACCTCACACCTCGTTTCAGGCCTGTAACCATGAGGTTAAGTGTCATCGTGCCATCTTACTTCCTCATTGTAGAACGCACTCCAGCAGCTCTGCACAATAACAACTCAGCATTAATGGCATTCCGCCGCATGGACTGCTGGACGCCGGCTGTGCACTGACCTATACATATAATCTGCAAGGCTCTCTAACTGCAACATGCATCGAGTCATGTGACCCATGAAGCCATTCTAAATGCAGATGCTGAGGAGACCTAATTCCTATTGGTGCCTCTGAACGCACCACGTGTTAGCGTTGGTTTTCTCACTTTGAATGGAAGTAAAGCAGCGTGGCGTCTTTGTGGTCAGCACTGTTTCCTCTCGGCAAGAAGGTCATGGGTTCAACACCCAGCGGGGTACGGGAGGACCTTTCTTTCCAGCCTAACCCTCCACTCCGACCTTGCGGTTTTGTTGTACATTTAAAGGTGCAGTGTGTAAGATTTGGTGACCTCTAGAGGTGAAGTTGCATGTTGCATCCACCACCTCACCCTCACCCTTCTGAGCAAGGAGGAGAAGCTATGGTCGACTAGAGTTGTCATTAAAACTCAAAAGATGTTTAGTATGTCCACTCTGGGCTACTGTAAAAACATGGCGGCCTCTGTGGAGAGGACCCACTCCTCATGTAAATATACATTAATGGGCTCATTTTAGGATAGTGGAAAAAAATGAAACATTTAGGTGATTATAACTTCATGAACATGTCATGTGTAATTGTTTTGTCATTTTTCAAGAAGCGACAGAAATCAATGACAACAAAACCACTCAGTTTACTGACGCATAGTCAAGCGCACTGGATACAAAATGGCTCCCTGGGACACGTGGCCTGATTTCCTGGATGGCTCACGCCGCCACTTTCTCTCTCCAGTGGCTCCACCTGTAGAATCCTGCGTCTGGATCCGCAGCTCTTTATTCGTTGACCTAGAAACTTCCTGATGGAGTTTTTGATTGATGGCCGTCCGTAACCTTTTGTTTCAGAGGCAATTGGCATGCGATTGCTACTGTATAGCTGCGGTAATTCCATTCAGTGGGTATTGAGAGGAGAGTCGGAGCTCCCCTGTCAGGTCATAAATAAGAATGGAATTCATTAAGGATTATACCACGGAGCCCCATCCAGCCTCTGATGTGCCTCTCTCCTCACCTCGCCCATACATAGCCCACAGAGAACTCATTTCATCCTGAAATACACCTGAAAGAGGCAACACGAGTCGGCAGAGCACAGACTTTCAAATTAATATCTGTTTCACCAGAGGCGCCACAGAGATTTACACCCGACTTCACGTGTTTTGAAATCCCATATTGTGTACAGGAGGTCCTCCATCATCAGGGTATCTGCTTAACACTGGCACCATGAGTGAATTAGAGTGAACCCAGGGGGGGTGGGGGGGTGGGGGCGTGCGTCCACGGAGTCTCGGAGTGGGCTTTTAGAAATGCGGAGATTTGAATGTTATGAAACGAAACAGGAGTCGATGATTCCTGCGATGGAACGATAAATGATTCATGGCTTCAGCTTCGGGCCACTGCAACATGCAGATCAATGTGGGGGCGCGTGGGGAAGCGGCGGGGGGGGGGGGGGGGTGGACATGCATCAGGTGGGGGGGGGGGGGGGGGGGGGGGGGGGGGGGGGGGGGGGGGGGGTTGGACATGCATCAGGTCCCTGTGTGTGTGTGTGGGTGTGTGTGTGTGTGTGTGTGTGTGTGGTGTCCCACCGAAGAAAGCCCACCACGCAATGACACTGTTCAAGTGGTGCTCTCCTGCCGCCCACAATCACAGCCAGTGAACGGAGTTCTTAAGCACACATATAAACGTGTTTAGGGGTAAGTCAATGTCAACAATGGAACAATTCAGATTAATGTGTAGACAACGATAGCAGACTCGGGGTATCTATCCAATTATGCAGCGAAATTACATTTGGAGGCACTCAGGTAGAACCGAGAGGGTGGATTGGCTTTTCGCAGCAAGGAGAAAATATGAAGACGGGGGCGACAAACGCATCTCCCCTTGTCATGATGCATGAACTTGAAACGCACCTCTACGAAGCTGAAGGGCTCTTCGTGTTGTGACATATCACTTTCTATAAATAAACTGCCTTTGATTCATCGAGGCTGAAACCGAAGTTTTGCATTTTCAAAGGGACATGGGGACGGTTTTCCAAAAACTGGTTATTAATGATGCCAGTTGATTGACATGCAGCTGCTCCATCTTGCACGTGAGCTTGCACTCCCGGTGCATGTGTTAGCATTTACCTAAATGAAATGATATGAATGTAAAGCAGGTGTCTGCAGAGTGCTTTTGAGGCTCGTCGTGGTCGGCAACTTGGTCGGTGCCTAACTGCTCCTGCTTCCGTGCCAGGTCAGCCCAGGTGTCACTCGAGAGGCCACGCCCGTAACTGTGCACACATTCAAAGTGGCTGAGATCAAAAGGCTCTAAACATGTTGAATTCACCTCCAAAGTGGAGCATTTGAACTCTAAGACGGGTGGAGTGGGGCAACACGGGGATCATGGAGTGCCTCATCTGTGTGCCTCATGTACCAGCCTCTCCACGTATTGGCGTCGAAAACACACTTCAAACGAACCAAAAAGTTCTGCGATGTCCCTTTAAATGTCTTTTCAACACAATGTTTCCCCTTGAACCCCCGTTGCCGCTGTCACGTTATCACCCAGACGCAGTGGAAAAGCACTTTTACACAGAGCAGGAGAAAGTCTGTGTTTATTAAATCAGCTGGAAACAGAAAAAAAAAAAAAAAAAATTCCTGCTTTAACACAAGTGAGAATGAAAAGAGGGATTTCACTGGTTTCACTCTGCGAGGGACGTCTTCAAATCCCTTCCTCTAAACATCCTGCAGCGCAAAAGCTGAACGTACTGTAAAGGAAACAATGTGCTCGCCCCTCCCTAGATGTATTAGCCCCTAAATTAAACTGATTTCATTGGCTGTACTAAATGTACTCTCTGTTGACCCTCTTCTCTGTAATATCGGAATAGATTTCCAAACTCATTTGGGCTTGATTTCGCCTCGCCAGCCTCCGACGTGTATGCCGAAGGTTTAGTTTGTACACTGTGTTACTGCTGAATGCTGTTGTGGTTTCCACTTGAAAATGCCTAATGAATATGTCAAACGTTTTAATGGAGAATGTCACTTTGCTTTATGCTCCTCTTGGTTTCTGTATTTTCCTGTTGGTTATATAAAAAAAAAGGCCCAAAGCAGTGGGGCTTCCTTTAAAGCTGCTGAAAGTGTATTTTGCCTCTGTGCACCGATCCATCATGGCACAATGACAATCTCCAAAACACTGCGATACGTTCTGTGTGGCCCGTGGACTTTTCTTTCTTTCTTTTCGAAAATAGATAAGGTCAGTGATGGGGATTCACTCATCTTGTTCATTTTCATCAAATTTGATGCTGATGCACACATGAAAACACTAATGGTTTATTTTCTATTTCTGACCGAAAGCTTACGCACTGTGCCTTTAAACTGCCACTTCACCTCCACCAGCTGACACCATCCCCTGCCTCATCTTTTGCTGCTTATCTCACTTTCCTCTGCATTTTGTTTACATACGCACTCCTGTCTCCTCCACTCCACTCTGATGTGAGTCTTCCACAAACTCGCAGAGCATTTTTGCAATGTAGCGACTTTTCGCCGGCTTCATATCTTCAGTGGATTCTTTTTTTTTATTTCCTTCCCACAAAAGAGGCTGTAGTGGCGAATTTAACAACTTTTTTGGTCAAAAGCACAACGTCTCTAATCAACACAGAGAACGCCCTGTGCTTTGTTTTCATTTTCTATTAATTTCTGAACAGTTAAAATTTTTATTTTCATTATGGTGGCATAAAAGTAAGTAAACTGTTGTTTTTTTTTTAAGTTTATATAGTGTTTACTGTGAACACAGTATTTGCAGTAACACATTTTCCTGTTAGCAGTGTTGTTAGCACAAGCTACCCTCTTACTCTAGTGTCGCTAATGCTGAGGCGGAATGTTGTCGTAAACAATTATATGATGACTCATTATGACAAAACTTTACCCACATTTTCTAAATCCAACATCTCCTAAACGTCTCCACCTTTGTTCAGGTATTAGTATCAGAATCAGTCACAGCTCCCCCTAGTGGTGGGATGCCGTGTGGCACCAAAAAGCTACTTTGTACCTTATCTTTGCACTTGATGTGAAATGTGTGGACTTGACTTCTTCTGGTGCTGACCATCAAAATGTATGTGTGTGTGTGTGTGTGTGTGCGCGCGTGCACTTACAGCATGAAGATGTATAACTCGTTTCTTGCAGGAGTGCAAAAAAAGTTGTTTACCCGAGCAACACCAGCAAAACTCCGACATTAGCATGAAGCTACTTTGCGCAGGTGTATTTTCTCCCCTCCAAGCAGAAAGGCTGGAAAATCAATCCGAGCACATATGGTCTATGCTCCGGAGGAGCAGTCGCGCAAAGAATAACTGATTTGCAGCTAATGGGCTAAAACATCGGCGAACCGCTGCTGCAGTGAGCGTTTGAAAGCAGGTCTCTGATGGATTTCTTATTTTTTTTCTATTTTTTCTTTTAATTTTCATCAAACATGGAACACTTTGTCTGTAACCAGATCCAGCGATTACGGAAGCACCTACATTAAACTCAACAACAAAGTGGGTTCAAGGACGGTTCTGAGTTACCTGTACGTCTGCCCCACCAACAAACAGAAGGTCAGCATTCTTTCCACTGTCACTTCATCTATGTGTGTGTGTGTGTGTGTGTGTGTGTGTGTGTGTGTGTGTGTGTGTGTGTCTTTTGCCCAACATCAAATTATTATCAAATGCCTGCATCTCCGTCTCCCCCCCCCACCCACCCACCCACCCTTTTTTCCCTTCATGTTGCATCCCTTGTGTGCCCCCCCCCCTCCCCCCCCTCCTCCTCTGTACTTTAGATAATGATGCTCAGCGATCCGGAGGTAGAGAGCGCCGTTCTCATCAGCTCAGATGAAGGGGCCAGCTTTGAGAAGCATCCCATTAACTTCAACATCCTGAGCCTGCTCTTCCACCCGTCGCAGGAGAACTGGATCCTGGCGTACAGTCACGACAGCAAGGTGCAGCCTCTGAGCCAATCCGCTGTCGAGCTTTAAACGGAGATGATGCCCGACACACGGTGCCGAAACAAGGCCTTTTGTTTCTTCCCCCCGATCTGATGTTGATGATGTTGATGATGATGATGATGATGATGATGATGATGATGATGATGATCTCCGTGCATGTTGCCCATTAACTGCATCCTTTCCCGCTGGAGACCTTGAAGTGTGACTAAGATTGGGCTGGTTTCCTCTTGCAGCTGTACAGCTCAATGGACTTTGGGAGGAAATGGCAGCTGGTTCACGACAACGTGATGCCAGGACGATTCTACTGGTACGACCAACCCTATTTCTGCGCCGTTTTCCAGTGATTTCGATTTGCGTAATGAAAGTGTTTGTGACCCTTGGCCACCCGGGGCATCCAGTGACCTTTTGTCACATCTCACAACCCCCCCCCCCACCACCACCCCACCCCCTCCCATACACACATACACACACATGGCACAAGGCTGGTTACATTCACGTCACGTAGACCTGAAGGAATTATTTTGCTTCTTTTGCCGCAGCGCTACCATGACACGCCGTTTTTTTTCTGTTTTTTTTTTTTGTGGCTGTCATTTAGTAATCTTGACTGCTCACGCGCGAGGCGGTGAATATTGATGGGGGCCTGTTTATCCCTCTTTGTCACGGTACATGTCAAACCCCGGTGTGTTTGTAGCCGTGGAAGAAAGGACATCGGTTGGAGGACATCCTCTCCACATGCATGAATAGCGAGACATTTGATGGAGAAGGAGTGTGCGGCGGGAAACGGCGGCGCCCGAAACAATGCATTATTTGTGCTCCTGAGGAACGTTCCTTCACGCACATTACGTCAAATAGTTATTTTTCAGACCGCTCTCGCCGCCACCTACGATTTAATAACAACACATATTTGCGACGGTGGATATTTATGATAATAGCTGATGTTTTGTTACCATCGCCCCCCCCCCCCGCCCCCCCCCCGCGGTTACCATCGCCCCCCCCCCCCTCCCTCCCCTGTTGTCTCCTCTGTTGATGCTTTGGTGAATTGAGATTATTTGCTGCTGCTGCTGCTGTTGTTGTTGTTGTTGGCGGCGGCGGCGGCGGCGGCGGCGGCTCCTCCATCGACTCATTTACAGCAGATAAAAAAAACATCTTGTTTTGGTTTCACAGGGGGAAAACACCACAAAAAAACAATGTGTCCGTCTTTGGCTGTGATGCTCAACCCAAGCCTCGCTTCCCTTTCGCTTTTCTTCTCATCCTCATTTCCCCTTCCTTTCTTCCCCACTCCAACCTCTGCTCCCCCTCTATCTTCTCCTCCCTCTGCTCCATTCAAGGGCGGTAATGGGCCTGGACAAAGAATTGGACGTGGTCCACATCGAGACGCGCATCGCAAAAGGCCGTGAGTGCAGCGCCGTAGTTCCCCCACAGTAGCAGGACCCCCAGGACCCCTTGGCTCTCATTTAGAGCGAGGTCACGGGGAAGATGAGACTCCTTCTACGCCTCAGATTGCTCCCTGCAGTCTAGTAGAGCAGAATAGGTGTCTCTCGACAAAAAGGGAGAGTTTTTCAGGCTGATTGATGCGTCCTCGCCTTAATCTCCCCCCCGTGTCTCATAGAGAGAGCTCGGCTCCCCTCCTCTAAACAGCACCGTATATTCTGTCACACCAATTACAGGCTTCTCCTGAATCGGTGGAGATGCTCATATCCCTCCTGTTGCAAGAGCCTGAATTAGCATATGGAGGCTTTTTGTTTCGCACATTAAGACACACGACGTTTTAGTGGTGGGACACACAACAAAAGCTGGGGTTTGTCTTTGTGGGGCCAATATTGTATCAATCGATCAATCAGTCAATGAAATTGTATTTGTGCACAACTGGCATTTATGAATCAACAGTGTTGGTAGTGATTTTATACGTGCGTGACATCTGTGTTTACTTTTTCACATTTCTCTATAAACATACAGATCTGTGCACACCAGTACATATTTATCTACATACTAATAGATCTATGCTTGCATTTGCATATTCATCTACCTATTTATACATCTACAGATCTATGCGTGGATAGATATACTAACGAATGCATACTTTTCATATGTCTCTACTCATTCAAAGACCTATGCACGCTTTTGCTGAATAATGTACATATCCACTTATCTATGCATTGTTTAGCAAAAGTAGCTAAGTACTCACAGATCTTTGACACAAACTTTTACCCATGCATTTCTTCATATGTTCAAATCCCAGAATAAAAGCGCATTATGCGCACGCAGACTCTGAACAAGTTCCTGAGTAGAGTCCAATTGGCACAACCCTCCAAGCATTTGCAGGTATTTTTATGCATTTACAAAAATAAATGTGCAATTGTGAGATAGTTACACAACTCGGTGCACACACACACACACACAAACACACAAATTACATTTCAGCGACATTGGCCCCATCTGTCAGGAAATTGCGGTTATTTTCACGTGTCGTCCAACTAGTTTATCTACAGTAGCTGAGGTCCCTTTTTTAAAATTTATTTATCATAAACAGTAAAGGGTCCCTGCTGCTCACAAACTGCTGTCTGGAAGTAAATGGTTCTAATTTACTCCCGATTGATTTCCTTTTGCCGTTCTCTTCGCAGGCGCCCAGTACGTGAAGTGCAGAGCCCAGCGATGCACGGAGGGCAACAGACTCTACCTCTTTCCCGGAGACGTGGACACCAACTCTCTGGTGGTGCAGGACGAATATGTTTTCACGCAGGTCTGCTCCGTGATGGATTATGAATTTAAGCAAAAACCAGTCACCGCCATCCTCTCCCGGTCCCTGTGAACTTCGTGCGGGGGCTCGTGTTGTTTCTATTTTGCTCTCCGGCGCATTCTATTCATGCTTTTCCATCAAAACCCTCATAATGGCTTTCCCCCCCAACACACCTGTTCCCCGCCGGCCCCGCGTGCGTTTTTGATTATGTTCCGTCTCGATCATGTCAAGGCGCACCGTCGCCACGTGAGACATGACTCCATGCCTGAAAAATGTGTTTGCTTACCGCGAGCGCGCGGCAGAGGAGCCGTGAATAGACAGGTCGGTGTCCTTATTATCGTTCGCTCTGACTTTGACTCCAATTAGACAGCAGCAGTCAGGGTCATTATCAGAAATTCAATTTTCAAATGCCCTCAACTGTCATTGATTTCCATCCGTGGCTAAGTCATTTCCTCCCTCTTTGTCGGCGCTGATGGAATTTTGGGCGGAAAAAAAAAGAAAGTTTCGCGGAGAAACATTTCTGGAATATAGAGGAATGAAGCCAGAGCGGTGTTTCTGCGTTTGTCGCGAATCGCTCTGCGCTTGTTGGCCGAGAGTAAACACCACTGAGATGTTTGCTGTTCGATTTTAATTTATTTATCCAGCGATTTAATCTTTTGATATGATACGATGTTGCAATAGCAGCACTGACCCACTTTCTCTCACCGCACTCTTAATCCACAGACTTTATTGGAATGGCTGCAGCATAGAAAAAAAAATATATATATATATATTTACATCACAGCATGGATCAGAAATGGTGATTCAATAAAAAGTCCAAATTGCATTTAGCTGAGATGGGATTGACTGTGGAGGCAGACATGAGCAGGTGGATGCTGGTGAAAATAACAGGACCCCCCCCCCCCCCACACACACACACACATACACACAGGGTGGGTGGGGTTTGGTTGGGGCGGGGGGGGGGGTGAAGTCCATGTGCAGAGCTGAGGTGGCACAGATGACTTTCTGGTGACTTTCATTGCTCGGGGCAGTTGGATTTAACTTGACAAAGAGTAATGAGGTTATCGATCGGGCTACAACGAAATAAGCAGTCTTCAACACCTCCGAAGTCTCTGGGGAGAGAAAGAACAGCCAAGTGCAACATCCTCAAAAATGTGGCCTGGGAAAATGCAGCTCATTGATTTTCGATAGATTATTCCATTAGGCTCCTAATGTAGTGTGTTGGGGGACAAACACCATCCTTCTACTTGATTAGAAAATAAGCAATCAAGTGGCGTTGGTCTGTAAGTTGATGGAAAAGTGGTAGTGCATTAAGATCCTCCGGCCGCCCTGTAGATAAAGACAACAGCATCGCCAGCGTCTCTCCACTTCGGACTAATTGAGATAATAGTCATTATTTCTGTCGACTTTGCAATTTTTTACTCCGTTCAGAAAGCGGCTATAAGCGTTTTTATGGGGTCGCTCGTGCGTCCCGAGTGAATGCGCCTCCTCCAGGAAGCGCTGAGGCCTCGTGTCCTTGTTTCACTACGCCGACGCTCGGTCTGTCACATGACTCACGGCTCTGTCTCGCAGATGTTTGATGGTTAATCGTCCGATCGTCACAACAACAACAACAACAATCACGGCTGATCCAAGGGTGGGATTTTCTTTGCTTTGCTTTTCTTTTGTTTTTTGCTTTTCTTTGCTTTTCGTTTCTTCATGCTTTACTTTTCTCTTCCGTTCGTATTTTGCTCGGCTTTGTTCTGCTTTTCTAGCTCCGCTTTCCGTTTTTTTGTTATTGTTGCTATTATTTTCTTTGCTTCGCATAAAATGTAATGGCCCAAAGGAGAGGAGAAACATCCCTAAGGTTGAGTGATGTGACATGAACGTGTATTTCTGTGCAAAATTATGACACTTTAATTCATTTATTTCAAAGGTAACCAAGACGGGACGAGCCAGCTACTTTGTCTCCTACATGAGAGAATCCTTCAAGCGGATGAAACTCCCTAAATATTGTCTTCCCAAGGTGAGACACCGAATAAGTGCCGACTAATGAGGAGGAAACACGATGCTTGTGTTGTGCAGAATTTTAGACTGAAGGATTGTCAGATATTTCATTAAAAAAGCTCAGTGGTTCTTGATCGTACTTTTAAGTTGTTGCTTCCACCTGTCACCCCCCCCCCCCCCCCCCCCCCCCCCCCCCCCCCCCCCCCCTCACCCTGCAGGACATGCATATCATCAGCACCGATGAGAAGCAGGTTTTCGCCGCCGTGCAGGAGTGGAATCAGAACAACACCTACAGCCTGTATATCTCCGACTCCCCCGGGGTTTTCTTCACCCTCTCGTTAGAGAACCTGAGAACCAGCCGAGGTCCCGCCGGTAACCTGCTGGTCGACTTCTACAAGGTGTGTGCAGTTCATTCCGTCTCCCACGGGCCTGTGAAGTATAGTTACCGGCTGCTGCAGCTGCTTCAGAGTCAATGAATCGATATTATTGAACTCGGGCCAAAGCAATCAAATCCCTTTGACTCATGACGCAGTATCTGCGTTTCATGTCCTGATGTTATATTTAATTATTTTTGCTGATATAATGTCTTTTCCTAAGGAACATAGTGAAAGTAGATCTTCCACTTATAGGTCGGACTACCTCCTCTACTGATGCTGGTACATAATGGAAAACAGTGCACACCTTCTATTTATCTCTGTTTCTTGTTTTCTGCCTCGTGACAAGGATTCAAAGAGGTCTATAATTAGAGTTGGGATACAGTATTTTTAATTATACTTTTAGTATTCAATTATCGTAGGAAACAAAGAGTTGTTTTTTTAGTCTTTGTTTATTTAAGCACAAATTGGGACATTTCTATCCTCATCAGAGCGACTCCTCCTCCACCGAGGCCGCCATGTTCCCACACTCGCCAAAAAACGGGCAAAACAAAAACTGTCTTTAGAGAGGGCTTTTCATTTTATGCGTGCACCTCGTGGCTTCGAAGGAGACACGACACCAGAGCCGTTCATATTCCCCGCCACTCTGTAGCGGTAAATCTTACAGTGTGTACCTTTTAAGTTTCATTTAGTCCAGACAACTAGAGAATGGATTTCAGTGGAGCTCATTCTTCGGCCGAGCTCTCCTCTTTTTCATGAAGTCACGTACCGGACCACGCACCCTCTGAGACATCGGTCCCCCGAATATGCCACGAGTTATTCCCTGGAAAAGTCGTGAAAATGTCAAAACGTTAATGTTAAAGTAAGTAATTATAAGATTCTTGTATCCGCCCACACATTTTATGGCTTCTCTCTTGGCCCCTCGGCCCGTCCCTCCTCCACGTTATCTGCAAATCTCGGGTCGTTTCTGCATGATCCTGCTGACTCGCAGCTAACGAACGGAGCAGGGCGTGAATAGATGGAACCCCCTGGTGTTAGGTGACAGCATGACGTGTTAATCCACTGGCACGTATCACAACAGGCTCACTAGTTAAGCTAATTGTAAACACTGTGTCTTCCCTGTTTTATACACTGTGACTATTAAAAGATTATCTTATCTTATCTTATCTTATATACACCCTTATCCTCAAAACTGCATCTTAAGCTCTATTCAGAGAACCAATGGTATATTTACTATTGTACTGTACAACAGTACATGTTGTAACACATCTGTAATTAAGAAATAAAGTGTCCGTTGTACTTTTGGTTTTCTTTAGACACTGTTCTGACTCGGGGGGGGGGGGGGGACCAAAAAAAAAGGGGGGGGGGGGGGGGCACCATAAAAACATAACCTCCTTGACGTTATTAAAGGTTATTGAATTGCTGTAAAGTCACCGAGACAACAATTGTATATTCATACGTAGACCTACAGTAATAAACCACAGTAATAAACTCACAGCGCACAGAGAGAGAGAGAGAGAGAGAGAGAGCGGGCGAGCTCTGCCAAGGCCAAACAACCACGCATGTGTCTGTCTGTTCCCTTACCATCGAAATCGAAAAGGAACAAAGAGTTTGACTGATGATCAGCACCCGACTGTAAAAAGTCACAAATATAATAAATACTAATACTAATAAATACTTTCGAATCTGCCCCTTTAACTGGATTTAATGGGTTTAATGGGTTCTGGGTACCAGCACCGCGATAGTGATGAAGGGATAAATTTGCGGAATCCTGCCAGCAAACAACAGGGCAAGGATAAAAACATAACCCTCTCTGCAGCACTAATTAAATTACTGATGATACATTTGTAAAGTCACATGCATAATCAAATATACATCTGCAGTAATAAACCGCAGCGTCAAGGCCAAACAAACCCCAGCGCCAGCTCTTAACATTGAAAGTAAAAGGGAAAAGGAAAACGTGAATCTATCATAAAACAAAGTGGTTTTTAATGTGTTTTCTTCTGCTCTTGGTGCTTAAAGGTGCAGTGTGTAAGATTTGGTGACATCTTGAGGTGAAGTTGCATTTTGTCTCCATCACCTCACCGTCACCCTTCTGAACATGCGGGAGAACCTATGGTCGACTTCAGTTGTCATTAAAACTCAAAAGATGTTTAGTATGTCCACTCTGGGCTACTGTAAAAACATGGCGGCCCCCGTGGAGAGGACCTGCTCCTCACGTAAATATACATTAATGGGGTCATTTAAGGGAAATGGGGGGAAAAAAACATTTAGGTGATTACAAATTCACGAAAATGTCAGCATGTAATTGTTTTGTAATATTTTTGGGAGTGACAAAAAATTGACATTTTACACACTGCACCTTTAAAGGTCAGTATAAATCAGATTTTGGTGAAATGATATCCATTTCAAGCAGCAGACATTTTAAATAAGCAGACTGATGTTTTCATGAGTGTATAATCACCTCTATGTATCAAATGTTTTCATTACCTTTGAGCGAGCCCTCTACACTCAGTCCTCTCCGTGGAGGCCGCCATGTTGCACCACCCTGCGACTACAGTAGCCTAGAATGGACAAACTGAATGTACGTAGCATTTTAACGATAACTGAAGGCCACCGTGGGTTCGGAGGATGCTGCAATACGCTAAAGTCCGCCACTCGACGTCAATAAGTCCCATGTCCTGCACCTTTAATCCCAGTCACAGATAAACAACCTCCTCCTTAACTTTACAGTGTGTTACAGTTCAATTAAAACCCTATAAATGTTAACTAACCCTAAGCCTACCCCCCCCCCCCCCCCCCTTTTGCCTTGCCCCCCCCCCCTGCTTGTGCTGTGCCCCTCAGGTGGAGGGGATAAACGGCATGTATCTGGCCAACAAACTGTTGGATAATCACATCAAGACCTTCATCACCTACAACAAGGGACAGACGTGGTCCCTCCTGCCGGCGCCCGCCAGCGACATGGCTGTAAACAACCTTCACTGCATTCTGGTGAGCCGGAGCCCGCGGGCCGCGGCGAGCGCGGCGCCCCCGTCTTCACATGTGTCGCGCGTCAACTGTTTCAGCCTCGTCCGGCTCCGCTCTCTCCTCCCTTTTTTGACTGGAGGCCTGGTTTTCTTTGCGCGACGCCCGGCTGCAGATCGGCCTCGTCGGCTGCTAACTGGCAGAGGAGATGCTCGGCGGGAATATTCCCGTGATTTGCTATAAGGCGGCGGGAGTCATCATGTTTAGTTCCCGGGGTCCAGACTTTCCATTAACCTTTGTGATTCAATTTACTACCTGCGGCCGCGCCGCACTAATGAATGTGGGGGTTACGCTGAATGACATTACCCGGCCGTGTTGTTATTTCAGCAGGGTTGATATTCGCCTAATCCCCGACACTGTGTTCTTCACAGAGTCTCCGGAATCAGGCACAATTTGCTTCGTTAATGGCGGGTTACTTATCGTACGCCGCGTCACACAGGTGACCATTGTGCTCTCATCTGCTTCCCGCCGACACCCCCCCCCCCCCCCCCCTCCACACTAACCCCCCCCCCAACCCCCCTGCAGCCTCAGCCGTTTGAAAAGCGTTATTGATGTTTCTCAGTGTGCTTCACTGAAATGATTTGAATCAATTTTGCCAGTTTTATCAGTGCATCTCGGGGGAATTTTAATTACATGCCTTGTTTGCTTTAGAATGTGAACCAATTCAGATGCCCTCTGTGTCCTTTCTCTCTTTCTTTCTTTCTTTTTTTCTTTCTTTCTTTCCTTCTTTCTTTCTTTTTCCCCCCGGTTCAAATGGGCTGGAAATGTTGGCAGTTTGAGAACAGTGCTAGTTGGAATTGCTCTGTGTGTGATACATCTGGTCTCAGCTTGTCCTTTTTGTGTGTGTGTGTGTGTGTGTGTGTGTGTGTGTGTGTATATGTGTGTGTGTGTGACAGCCGTTCTGCTCGCTGCATCTTCACCTGGAGATGTCGGAGAATCCCTACACATCCGGACCCATCACCAGCAAGAAGTCTGTGCCGGGGATCATTGTGGGGACCGGTAGGGTCAGGTCCAATAACGACCAGAATCTCCATGTCTGTGTGTCTGTGTGTATGTGGAGCACATATTTCAACCTTCATATGATTGATTTGGACATGTGATGCGTTCAATATTAATTTGATAAGCAAACAGTGCTCTGTTGTGGTCAGTGGGGGGGCGGGGGGGGGGGGGCAGGGGCGTTGGGGGGGGGGGGGGGGGGGGGGGGGGGGGGGCGTTAGGGCAGTGTGTCCTCAATTTGTGGACTGGGATGAATCGTCCTCTTCTTCCCCTGATGAACTGCAGCAGCGTCGACAACAAAAATAGTCAAACTGTCCACCTGAGCGCTGCAGTGCTTTATAGTGAATCGAATAACTGGGCTTTTATTCTGAAAAGTTGTGAACTTGGGTTAGTGGATTTTCTCGATTGGTTAACCTTTTCCAACTTCACTCTGCATCTCTCACCCATGTTTTCGGTCCTAAAGCAATACAACAATCGTAGAATTGTTTGATCTGAAAGAAAAACAAGGCCATGGATGAAAAAAAAGCAATTAAATGATGTTTGTTTTTTTTCATTATTATGTGCTTCCAGAATAAAAGTCACAGTGACACAGTGAACCACTTGTGCCCATTGTCACACCAGCTGCTGGTTCATCAATGTAGCAGCAGCAGCAGCAGCAGCAGCAGTGTGGCTCCGTTGCTTTGAAAGTTGTTTTTTCTCTAAGGAGAGTACATTCACATATTTTCTCCTTAGGAATCAATAAAGTATCTTTTTATTCTTAACACCAGAAATTACTGTGCAAACATCACAGTCTGTGTTGTAAACAAACAGCTTGATAAAACAAATGAATGCATTCAGTCAACAAAAATTGCATGAGTGCTTTAAAAAATGTGAAATAGGAATTGGTCCAAAAGAATTTGTACTATTTCAACGTTATTTTCAAAAGTTAGGACTGAATTATTTTTCCTTATTCCTGGTTATTACTAAGACTTTGTTTTCAACACTTTATGCTTAAAGCGTATTATAAGATACAAGAATAGTGTGTGTTTATACAACTCTTTATAAAAGTACTTCACAGTTTCCATTCACCCTGTCACACATTAACATTCAGTGTGCGTCTATAGCACATGGGACAGCGAAGGGTTCAGCCTCTTGCCGAAGGACACCTCGGCATGGAGAGCGGGGTGACGGCGGGAATCGAACCCCTGACCCTCCGGTCAGAGGACTTCTCCTCTAGCCCCGGCTGCCCCAGCTACCTCCTCATGGTTTCCCATGGCCCCGACACTTGAGGAATAATCCTGCAGTAGCTCAGCTGCATCATCCACATCACAAACAAACAGACGTGGAACCTGTCGCTCGCTGCTTCATCCTCCTCCTTCCTCAGACAGGGAGAGTGAGACGGATCTTACCTCGCAGAAACTCTTTACTCTGGTTGCTCAGGTGAACTCCTTGGTAGAAAACACGCTCATAACCCAGTTCCCTCCTTCTGTCTCTGACACTGAAACCTCCCATCCTTCCTCTGCCATGATTAGGGCGGCAGGAAGTGGTCAACATGTCCCCGCCTGCAAAACGAGGACAAACACACTCTCACAAATAAAATGTAAAAAAGCGAAAAAAAACAAAAAAAACCTCTTCCCATTCCATCAGGTGGTCGAGCACATTGGCTTGTTGTGGAGTCTTTGCTATGTAAATACAACCGCCAGTGAAATGATTCATGTCTTTGCACTCAGGGAATATCGGAGCAGAGCTGTCCTCCACCAACCTTGGAATGTTTATAACATCTGATGCAGGAAATAGCTGGAGACAGGTGAGCGCCATCTGTGTCTCCGTGCCGCGTGTGTTTACCCAAAGCGGATGATGCATCCCCGTTGAAAGTGTGTTGTCATAAGTGGAGCAAATGTGTGGGGATTTTTTTTTTCTTCCTCTTCTTCTCGCTTTTCAGATTTTTGATGAAGAGCATAACATTTGGTTCCTCGACAACGGCGGCGCCCTGCTGGCGGTCTTGCACGCACCGACGCCCATCCGACACTTATGGTAGGTGCATCGACCCTTTTGACGCCACCTGACGTCATGGATCCGGTTACCGTGGGCTTTTTGGGGGGGGGGGGGGGGGGGGGGGGGGGGGGGGTGACGTTGATGCGGCGCGTGATTACACTTAATGTTTTGAAATGCTGATGGGCCAAGTTTGCATGATTATTTTATCGCCTCTGCAGCTTCAAACACCAGAGTCGGACTCATTTCCAGCGCAGGAGAGTTCTGTTATGGCTTTGTTCTCTTTGTCGGATATGTGGTTCGAGTGCTTTTATGTAAATGCAAAGTAGTGCAGGGCGGAAATATGAGACTGAGGATGCCCTTACAACTCCCTCATATTGTGGGAGCGCTGTAACTCTACCTACTTTGATGTCCCCGCACACCACAGCCCTGTCAGAAGTGATTAAATGCAGAGAAAAGCTGATTTGAAACCCCCTCAAATTCTATGTCTAATGTTACAATCTGAGTCATCTCTCTCCATGTTATTTTGTCACCGTCAAATTTTTTATTTTTTTTAGTACGGGCCGTGGATCATTTGCTCTGTGCTCTTGTCGAGATCATTCCTCACATGGAAAACGAATCCAAGGTGATTTCATTTGTTAACCGCAGCAAAAGCTAAATGACAGGAAATCTTTCATCATGTTCCTCTTTACCTTCTTTTTCACTGCTCAACTTGTGCGGCCCTGACGTCTGATGCTGTGCACACTAGGAAAATAATAGATCTATCCAAATCAGATAGATTACAAACTACAGCTTTGACGTTAAAGGCTGTTTTTTTTCTGTCTTTAATCCAGGATCAGTTTGGATGAAGGGAAGAAGTGGGACCGTCACAGTTTCTCTGCGTCTCCTCTGTTTGTAGACGGGGTCCTGATGGAGCCGGAATCCGACAATCACATTATCACGTAAGTGGAGACACAAACCCACGGACCTGTGGGGGGAATAGAGTAAATATCAGACTTGAGGAATCTGTTTTTGGCTTGAATTTTCAACTGACTTTAACAGGAACTGAAATTTAATCTCATCCGTCAAGATCAAATGCCAGATTTGCTTCATACCTGAGTCTCAGGGGGTGCTCTTATCTGAAATGTGTGCGTTAATCGTCCTCCAGTTTCTTCGGGCACTTCAGCCACCGGTCTGAGTGGCAGCTGATCAAGATCGATTACATGGGCCTCTTTAGCAGGAGATGCATGGACGGAGATTATCAGACATGGCACCTGCACAACAAGGTAACGGCAATATTAAACATCATTGATTTTTTTGGTAACTCCGAAAGATGCATGTTTGTCCGTTGTCCGTGTAAACACGGCACGCTCGCCTTATGCATGAGCACGAATTTTTCAGTTCAGCCAGCGAGCTGTCCGGTTTGTTTATGAGCAAATAAAAACAAAAACAACAGATTGGATTTTCGCCAGGTTTATTGGAACAATGTAGTTTGGGCCAGGGATTCGATTGTTGATGTCAATATGCATCTTTATGTGCATAAACATAGAAAGTTAGGTTTTTTAATTTACACATTTTTCAGGAAAAAAAAGTATTTATCTTTCTTCAATAAAGGAAAAAAATCTATTTGCCTCTGTCCACCACTCTAGCCCCTGCTTTCACTCTTTCCCTGAAATACTCTGCAGAGCCCCTCCCTCACAGAAAAGCTCAGACTGCTCTTATTGGTCAGGCGGCCCCCTCTCTTGTGATTGGTCAACTGCTCACAGCGGATGTGTACAGACTTAGATGTATTGTAAGACATAGGAGAAAATACAGCAAACTTAGTGGGCAAACAGCGGTACTGCACCTTCGGTGTCAATCACATGGTTCCATTTGGCTCAGAACGACTTTTTCATTATTTAGCACTGAGGAAAAAAGTATGTTAATCAGAGGATAAATTATTGAGGTTCTCCATCTCACTTACATAACCCTGATCAGAATAATTACGTTTTTTTTAAAGGTTGAAAATGTAGGTGCGGCGAAGGTTTAATAAAAAAAAAAGAAATGTTGGGATTCCCAGACGTCTCCTACAAACACAGAGCACCTATACAACCCACTAAAGGACGGGGAAACATTGAAAATGGAAAATGTGACATTCTAAAATGTGATGTCAGAAGGGGGCTGTCGGGTTGATGTATTTGCTCCGCTGAGTGCCATCCCACTTTCTCTCTGTTTCCCTCGCACGTGCGAAAGTGGATCATGTTTTGCTGTGTGTGACAGGGGGAGCTGTGTGTGATGGGCGAGAAGCAGATCTTCATGAAGCGCCGGCCGGGCAACCGTTGCATGCTGGCCCAGGACTATTCCAGGATCTATTCCTCAGAGCCGTGTCGCTGCACAGCCTTTGATTTCGAATGGTAATGACTCCATCTCCCGGCTTTTCCCTCGACTGGGACCAACCTGTAACCCAGACTTTTACCCTCCGTAATGTCTTTCATTAAATGTTTACAAAACAGCCGCTCTGCCTTTGAACGTCTAACTCGATTGTACTTAATTAACAGCAGCTTGTCGACATTTGTAATCAATATCAGTCGTATCAGCTTGCAGGATTTCACACGCCTTCATATCCACCCTCCGCTGCATGTTATTGGCCGGATAACCGATACGACCGCGTTCATGTGATCTAATTACAGTTTGGAAATTGTAGCTGGAAGTTGGGGATCTTATATTGCGCTACAGTGATTTGCATAATTTCAAGTGACTTATTAGAATTCAATTAATAATGAATAGCTAAATGAATTTTAAATGTCTCTTATCCATCTGCCTGAAATTCTCTTTGATCCCTCTTGTCTGACAATCATGTCTCTAGTTAAAGTCTTAAAATGTGCCACCAACCTCCAACTGCGAAGCATTTGCCCCACTACAAAAGCTTGTAGGAGCTGGATGATTTGAGTCGCTGTGTTTATCATTTCATGAAGTGTCATGTTTTTCCTGGCAGTGATTATGGGTGGGAGCGCCAGGCGGACGGGAAGTGCTCCCCTGCTTTTTGGTTCAATCCAAATGGTGCGGCTAAAAGCTGCGGCACCAGCCAGAGCTTCCTTAACAGCACCGGGTAAGTGGGCCCCGATGTTCAACCCATCACCAAACAATATTATTCCGTTCCTGCTTGTTTGTCATGTTGTCGAGAGCACAAACAGAAAAACGAGGGTTTATTTCGTCAGCTGAATGAGTGACTGACTCTGCGTGAGTCCAAAACCCCGTTCCAACAAAGAATGCTAAGCAGGTGTGGAGTATGCAGCGTGTTCACACTCGAGAAAGACAAAATCAAGAATAGTCAAAGACGTAAGCGTGCATGATAATAACTGTGCGCTGCCGACAGACTCCATTGTTCCTCAAACAATTGCAGAGATGTGAAGTAAATTCAAATAAAGTGGAGATGTTGTCCAAAGAAGAAGCTGCAGACACATTAGAATCAACAAAGTTTTAGATGTCATTATTATTGTGCCAATCCCTATAATGCAGATTTTCTTTCAAAACAATATATGGTTGGAACAACCATTAATCACTAGATATATGTGGTGTTGTGTTCATTTGTCTGTCTCGTTTTCTTCTTGTTTTGTTGTTTATGGGAATATTCTGGGCAGATCTGAAGAAGTTGCGGTAACACTATTTGGCCACTAGGTCTTTTGTCTTTCAAGGCTTGGCACACTTCCTGTATCCAGTCCTAGTAATATATCCATGGTAACATTGTCGACATTTGTAACCCTCAACCAACAAACATTTTATACTTCACCTTTGATATGTTGTAGTTTTCTTAATTGATTACTTCATTTGTCATGAAATGTGTGTCCGATATTTCATATGTTATCTTTCAAAGGTATCGGAAGGTTTTATCCAACAACTGTAAGGAGACAGGGAAGAACGTGTACTCACCCAGGAGGCAGCCATGTCAGCCCCGCCCGCCCCGAGGCCTCCGGCTCTCCACCAATCAGGGGGAGCTCAGTGCCGCTATGGGAAGCAACGTTACTTTCAACCTCTATCTCGACGAGGTGAGTCAGAGCTTTGTTTTTGTGTGTTGGGAAGCTGTAGATGTCGTATTTGTAACGAAAATTTACAACTTCTAACTTTCTAACGACTTATAAGAGCCGTGCTAAAAATCCTACTAGGTAGCGTGTTAGCATATAGCCAGTGTTAGCATGCTAAAGTTTAGAAGACCTAACATGTCCTAGCTTATTTGCTAGCGTTTGAAAATTTTGCTTTAGATGTGTAGAGGCTAACGAAGATGCTAATTTGGAAGATATTGATCATTTTGAAGCACGAGGTGAAAATCGCAGGGTTATCCTCAGAGGAACATGAACATCAATAGCAATTACATGGTAGCTCTAACCTTAAACCTCATGATGGCACTCGTTGTACACAAAACGTAAATAAGATTAAATTCAGCAGAGGTTTTTGTATATGATTTTTAGGCAAAATAGTAGTTATTTGTCACGATACTTTGCTCTAAAAACACAAGTATTGAACTTGTGGTGGAAAGAGGAAATGCTCAAGCTAAAGTTAGCATACTTTATGAATCCCTGCTGTAAAAATCCAGTCTTTCAGTTTGTACCAATATGGTGGCGTCACCGTTTCCCTGAATCCCCATCACAATCACTGCTGAAACTTGCTTTACATACAGTTTAGTATTATTTGCTCAGTTTATGAGCTATCAATGAGAATTTCTGCCTCTGGCTCAGTCCCGCGGGGATCATCTCAATATTGTTTGTGGTGAATGTAAAAAAAAATAAGACAAATCAAAAATGTCCTCGTTAACTCTGGATAATCCTCAGATCTCATTGTGAACGCTTCATATCGGAGCTACTTACCCACTGAAACTCAGGCAGCATCAAACCGGGGGACGCTGCGGCTGAATACGAAAAACAAGATGCTGTTGACTTTTGAAATCAGATTTTCTCATCGCTGTGTGAGAACTACAAATGAAGGGGCCTTAACCAGATATCTGAAAGTAAATAACACTAAAGTTATTCATGCTTACATGCTCCTGGGGGCTGATATGACAAAAACAAAAAGAAGAAAAAAACACTTAAATTATGGGGGATACATTTCTCTTGTCCACGTTAATGGATTGTTTAAAAGATGCTACCAGATGAGGACACCTTTAACGACCTCAGTAAATGGCTTTACTTTTCTCTTTGAGCCGAGTTTGTCTCCTTCCCTTCGATATCACCTCCAAAGTGTTTGTGACATGGCTCGTACAGACTCTCAGCAGGAGCACTTTAGTACCGGACTGTCCTTACCTCACTCCGACGCCGCCCGAGTGATGCATGCTGACCTGAGCCGCCGTGACAGATGCCATGTCTCACCGTCCGTCCACAGGGAGACTCGGCGGAGACCAGCATCCAGCTCGACTTTGGAGACGGCATCAAGATCATCTACTCCAACCTGAGCAGGAACGACGACGGCATCAAGCATATTTACCGGGCGACCGGCATCTACCGGGTGATGGCCGTCGCCGAAAACAGCCAGGGATCCGTCAGCAGCACTCTGTTTCTGCACATCACCAGTATGTGAACGCGAAACATCATTACTCATTCCCGCGCCGTGTCCCATGCATGTCCCCTCTTTCATGGATAGTCGCACTCTCACTCGGCTGAATTCCATGTCAGTCACGGCTGCATTACTTTTATGCATCTTAGCACCGGGAAATGCAAAAGGCACACACCTGGAGCTAAATGTACATCAGCTGTGACCACAGTAACATGCAGAATATGTGTGTGTGTGTGCATGCCTGTGTGTGTGTGTGTGTGTGTGTATATTTGTACGCACACTTGCATTTATGGATGTTTGTGTGCATTGCCGCCTCAGGTCCAGTGGAGCGTGTATATCTCTCCGCTCCTATTGTAGCCGTCAGGGGGAAGGAGGCTAATCTGACCGCCGTGGTTTGGCCGAGTCACACCAGAACGTTGACCTTCTTCTGGTGGCTCGACAACAGCTCCGAGGTGAGAGAGCTTCTCCTCCCACTTGCTCTTGTTCCACGCAAACGCGCCATGTCTTAGTCCTCCCGGTGTGTTTTCCATCCTGCTGCTCCTCCTCTGCGCGTCCTTGTGTCGCTGTAAATCTGCAGGGCTTTAGCGCATCATATGAACCGTAACTGCTCCGCGTGACGGGCCGGTGTCTTTTTCTGGAGGAGCTAAGACGGCCGGTCATATTTATTTATTACGTGGATTGGGCTCACTGCGGCACCTCCTCATTATACAGGATGTCAAGGGCGCCATGTGCATACGTTTCTGTATTGGGAAGAGAGAGGGGGGAAAAATGGGGTTTCTGTGCCTTTCTCCACTGCTTTTTCTCCCTTTGAAATCCAGCCCATTATAACCTTGGAGGGAAGTGTCTCGTACACGTTTCAGAAGGAGGGGAAAAACAAGGTCACCGTCCAGGTTGCATCTGGGAGCGCCGTCATGCAGGATTCAAAAGTTATAACAGTTAAAGGTGAGTGGCAGCGTCGCTCCTCTGCGTGGCCGCAAATTGGTGCCGCGCCCGTCGCATAAATATGCGGCAAGACGTCTCAGGTAAAGTGCCTGGCATCGCGGTCCAAGTGTGTTGTCCATGTTGATGTCAACGTTTACTCATCAAATGAGTCATGGTGAACGAACATGAAATCTCCAGGAGCAATTAACTTCAAGCCGTGTGTTGCCAAATGAAAAAAGACAAACCCGCACATCTGATTAATGGAAAAACCAAAGCAGGGGCAGGATTCATATTCTAACGGACGTCGCCGCACCTTTTTTTCTTTCATTTTTTTTTTTTTTTCCTCCCAGAGTTCTACCGGTCGCTTCTGTTGTCGTTCTCGCCGGCGCTTGATGAGCACAATCCTGACATCTCCGAGTGGAGGGAGGACATAGGCCGCGTGGTGCGGACAGCTCTGTCACAGGTACATCACGTCCCGATCGCTCTAAGATCTTTCCTGGAGCCACCAGTGGCTTTCAGGGTCATCACTATTTCATAAGTGTTTGCAGTATTGATACTGTAGACATGATGGTTTATGGGTCCATGTGTGAAATCTGTCCTATTTATAGTTTACCCATGACGACGGCGGCTGGACACAGCTGCCATTTGAGTTGAAGTCGAAGTGAAAATTCGTAAAAAAAAACTTGACTCAAGTAAAAGTGAGATTGAAATCTGTTTGTTTTGAGAGAGATCTTGCCAGTGGGGGATTATAGAACTTAAGTTACAACAAAAAACCTAAACAATGATGAAAATACACAGAAACAGCCATTCGGATTAAAAAAATGACCCGCTAACGGGAGTTCCACCGTCCGGTCCCTGCAGGTGTCGGGGGTTCCAGAGCAGCAGCTGCTGGTGTCCGTGTACCCGGGACTTCCCACCACGGCCGAACTCTTCATCCTGCCCGACCAAGACGCGCCTGGCGAGCAGAAAGGCCAGATCGACGAGCCTCTGGAGCTGGTGAGACATTTTGTCATATGGCTTATTAAGAAGCTGTCTGGACTAGTGTTGGTATGACACGTTCAGTAACAAGATGTGATAAGGTATGAAGAAGCACATGGGGGCTACTGCCAAAGTGTCCACCGGTAAAAGGAGGAGATTAATTGGTTTTGCCTTTGATTTATAATTCGTCTATTTTAGGAAGCCAACAGAGCAATGCATGGGAAATTTTTATTTCGAAATGTATTTTCAGCACTTCTCTCTTCCTATAACTTGATGGATGAAAATATGAAGATGATAACTAATGTCTGATGTCGTATGTTTGTGTTTGTTTTTCGTTGTCACCTCTGTGGATATTAATCAGATTTCAGGAGCGCATTTTGATAAAAAGAGTTACATTTGAACCATGTTTAATCAATGCTGTGAATATTCAGTCGTGTTTGTTCATTTTCATTTGTACTCAAGTTAAAGGTTAAACCGTAGATGTGTTGATTGTAGAAGTTTGATAAAAGCATCTTGGGAATCATTGCCAGAGTTTTTTTTTGGGGGGGGGCATAAAGTGTTCAATACGTGTATGTATTCCTGTCAGCACCAGCCTTTAAAAGTATGAGTTAGTCTTTAATTCAGTCTAAGTTCATTCTACAAACAGAATAGGTGTAAATAAGAAAAGTTGTTTTTCTGTAACGTTTGATTTCATGTCTGTACGCGAAGCTAAACTAAGATAATCTCACAGAGATCAGGGTCATGACAAAGACACTTTTTATAGAAACAATTTTGATTGTGTGTATTTCATTATATTCAATCACACTCTCTCTTCATAATGGCACCTCTCGTTATGTTTCCTTATCTCAAAACAGATATCAGATATTTTCGTCACAGCTCTGAACCAGGGCCTGATCCATTTCAAGCTGAAAGCTGATGTTCACATCATTGTTTACAAGACTCAGCAAACTTTGGGTAAGTTTATTTGTTTGTCGACACAGCTCATGATCCCTTCACAGTTGGATCAGTGTGATATTTGGATTTGAAAGGAGCGTTTCCAGCGTAACGTACAACAAACGTGCCATAAAAGGAAGCAGCGCCCGGGGCTTTATTTTACAGTATGTCAACACATCCATAGAACATTTGTTCAGCTCGATGATGTTAAAAGAAACATGAGCCTCATAATGTTCCCTGGGTTGATTTGACATTGAGGTCCAGCCCAACCCTGAAAAATTAAAGCGAGGCCACGAGACGACGGCGCTCCCCGAGCGAGACGCCCGTCGCACTGTACATCACAGGATTTAAATATCCTGCACACTCCGTCGCCTCGGCACCTGAGGCTGTGCGACGGCGCTTCACTTCCAAATCCGCCGATCAATGGCGTGATTGACAAAGAAGGCGTTTGGTATGCGCCGCGCAAATCAACGGGGTCACCGCGTCATTAGCATATCGCAAAAACGTGTCGATCAAGCCGGCGTGGCTTTACCCTTTTCATCCACCAACGGATCTGTCTTCATTTGTGTCTGCATACAAAGGTCCGGGTTGCCTTTAAAATGATCCAGAAAGGTCATAGACTTCACAGGTCTGTGAAGGAGAGAGGGGGGGGGGGGTGGATTTTGGGTGGATTTTGCATCTCAGCATTTAAAAAGCCATGACTATGCATAAGCTCACCTGCATGATGGACCCCAGGGAGTGGCGAGGGACCTCCTAAAGGTTCTTATTAATACCTGGAGGGGCTGAGGTGCAGGGAGCAGCTCGTCACACTCATGCGCCGGCAGGTGTCACATGACTCGCGGTGATCAAAGTCATTTTCCCGAAATTAGACGTGGCTCGAATCAAAGGAGGTTCGTCATGGATGTGTCACGCGTTTGACATGTTTACCTTTCAGCACCACTTGTGGATTCAAACGCCATCCACAGTGGCTCGGCCATGCTGATGCTGCTCTCCGTGGTGTTCGTCGGCGTGGTGGCGTTCTTCATCTACAAGTTCAAAAGGTCTGTTGGCTCGGTGAAGAGCAGCTGGATTCAGCCGTTAATGTAAATACATCACATTTCACTACTTTACTTATTATTTTTTTTTTTTACCCCAGGAAAATCCCCTGGATCCACGTTCAGACTGAAGACAGCCATGAGAAAGAGCCGGAGGTGATCAGCACGGTCGGTCAGAACGACAACATGTCCAAGGTGAAGCTCAGCGAGTTTCCGCCTCCGAAGGAGCTCATGGCGAAGGATCTGGAGGCCAGAGGCAGAGGTACATCACCCACTCACATTGTACCATGGGCGACATCACTACCGTTACTGCTGCAGACAATGAGCAGCAGAAATGGACTGTTTCTGCATCATTGCATATATATTATTATCAGATTACTACGACTGGGACGCAAATTCAATTGAATAAATAAATAACAATAATAATATATAATCATAAATAATACATTACTTTGAATAAACTTGGGAAATGAAATGTCATAAGAAATGTTTTTTTAGTGATTTATTCTATTCTGCATTACAACTCATTTACTTTGCCCACTTGAGGAGATGTACGCTGTGGTTTCAAACAGACCTGATTCCAGCTGTTTCCTGCCTCTGTTCCATTTTTATTCTCCAAATGCAAATTGTGATACCTGGCCATGGCCAATACTGAATTCCAATCTGGTACCTGTGCATTAAAATGAATAGATAATGTTACCACTTTAGTTCATAAAGGATCTTTTGAAATGAAGGCAAAGCACTGGGGACATTTGAAGATCCAGCAACAGGAAATGGTTCAAAAGCAATTTGAAGCTCACACAGTAATAAAACACCAATAACAATGTTTAATGTTTTCAAACTGCAGCCTCCTACTATTATTGTACACAACAGATTATCATCATCTCTGTCACATGATTGATTGCTTTTGCTCTTGTCAACACAAGAACCGCCCCTCAAACTGAAGTCTTGCTCTCTGTGCTGTATGTGTCACCATCTCTACAACTTGCCCAGTTGCTGACAACATTATTACTGGTTCAGGGAAACATGATGCTGCCAGAAATGACTTCTCAGCTGCGCTAAAGACAAGAACTCACAGGTTGTTCTGACTGCTCAGCTTCTGCTTCAGAGTGGAGCAGTGGAAGTGGAAAATTGAAATCAATGAACTTTAAGACCATTAACGTATCAATCAATTCAGTTCCTCATGATGTCCAGCCTAGTTGGCAGGATTAGAAGTATTTCAAATGCAAGTAGTGGGAAGCGCACATTGATATTGCGACTATTCTACTATTTTACTCATTTACTCTTCAGGATGTATCATATTAAGTGGAGAGGAAAATCCCAAATAGTAAATTGGTTAATTAGTCAGTTCTTATAGCTTAATTTCAAATACATCCGAGTAAAGTAAGATACTAATATACTCAAGTACAACACGTTAACATTAGGAGAAAATAGAACTACATGTCCCACTATATTCTAACCTTAACCCAACGTCTATTAGCAGCTCGTCAGACACTCGAACACAGGATTGAAGAGAGTGACTGTCACTCCACCAGGATGATACTGATTAACATTTTACTGCCCCGAAACAATTCACATAAAAGCAGCATCTGTCTCCGATACAGTGGAACTGTATTTCCGTCGACCTTAAAACACAAACGTGTCTCAGGCACATGTGGAAACACTGCGTCCCACCGCTGAGCTGCTGGAGCGTCTTCGCCGCCTCAGAGTGTCACATTTGTCTGGCGGCACGTGCACAACTGCAGCATCTGCACACTTCCCAGACACGACGGTGACAAGTGAACTTTTTGATCGTTACGCCTGACATCCGCCGTGACGTCTTTCAGATGAGAGTCCCTGCAGACGCTGTGGATTATTTGACAAAAGTAGCACTGCACGCTCCTGACACAGATGTGTGGGCTACAGGCCTTCTTCGTTTTTTCTGGACACTCAGCACTTTGGCCGTTCCTCATCCCTCAGCTGTTTCCAACCTTCCCAAGTCCTTGCTGGTCTGAAACAAATTGACTCTGTTTCAGCCGCGTTCAAAAGTGTTTATTTGCAAAAGGGCAAAGCAGCAAGGGACCTTTGATTTGGAGCCTCGGTGGATTAAATGAATTTACTACCTGCTGTTTAAAGATTTCATTAATATTCCGAAGCGGCCGCTTGATTCTCATGCTGTCTGACTTTGGCTGAATTACAAAGACTCGCTCAAAAGTTCAATCCATTTATGAGGAGCACGCTGAGATCTGAAGCTAACTGCTTTCAAATGAGCTCACTAATGCAGGTCACTGTCGACTCACTGCACAATCACGTGTAGGTCAAACTATGTTTACCGAGATATTGTACTTCATAGAGGTATATTATGTCTATAATCTATATAGAATTTTGTTTTTTCCCCATTTTGAATGGTAGAAAACAATCATTAGTAACCGACTAACTCATCCAGTGGTTCTTCTACAAGCTTAGGAGGGACAGTTGAGGTCAAAGATGTTCAGCTGCAACATGCAACTTTACCACTAGATGTCACCAAATTACACATTGCACCTTTAATTTAAAGGTCTCATTCCAGCTGCTGTAAATATGGCCTCTACTAGAGGGAAAGGAAAACATTTAACAGTGTTCATTTAATTAACGAATAGGTTCAGTGATTTTATGTGATCTTACTTTAGTCCAAATTGCATTTTACAAATGCGAAGAAGAGCCTAGATAGTTGACTGGAGGCAGCTTAAGTCGCTGAAGTCAGAACAGTCCAAACTCATGGAGGTGAAAATGAAGATTTGGACGTTTAACGCAGCGTCTGACAGATTGAAATGAAAAGTGGACGTGAAGTAAATTAAGTGTCGGGTTTTAATTTGCGTTTATACCAGATGGTTCTGAGTGATTAACATCACGGATCACATGGACTCATATCTGATTAAAGACAGATGTTTAAAGAGCAGATGAAATAAACAAGCTGTGAAAATGAGTCGAGATTCTCCTGTATGAGGAGGCAGGGTGGAGTTATTGATGTAAACACAGTTCTCTGATATCGAGTATCCACCTGTACCTACATTACCCGTAATCCTCACATGTTAGGAAGAGGCAGGCTTATTCAAATAGAGAAATACATTGATGTTATTGTAATTTTTTTTAGAAATATTGCTATATATATATATATATATATATATATTATGTAAAAAATAAAAATAAAAAAAACACCTGTTTGCAAACATGGTAAACTTACATAAGATAAATAGTTGTATACCAAACTTCAGAAGAAGGTGGCCCATGTAACCAACGGCGATTAACATATGAACTTTGTCGACTCGTTGAAATGAGCAGAAATGGAAACTCTGCAGAGGACGATCGTCTTGTCAGTGCAAACAGTGAGTCAGAGCGTCTCCGTGCTGTAGCATCTAAATTCACTCTTAAGTTGAAAAAGTACTGGTTCGGAACTCAGAGACGAGCCTCTATTGTTAATTTCAAACTGTTTTACCTTTTTCCCTTTTCACCCGATAGTGAGACTGAACTCTTTAATTATGATGAAAAAAAAGAAAAGATCCAATGATTCCAATTTCCTAAACTGATGGCCGGATTTTCACCTCCAACTATTTTCAGCCTGGTCATGAAACTTAAATTGTGACAGTAGGTTTTTACAGCATTGTCAACAAAAAGAAAACATTACAGTGGCTAACAGTAAACAACAAATGACTTACAAAACACATCATAGTGAATCAGGAAGTATAATTGGCCCCTTTATTGATCCAGCATCGCGGGTTTGGGCGAGAATCTCAGCCACTGCTCATCCACAACATCTCATAGTTGACGCTGCACTTCCTGATTGTCTTCATCAACCGTCCTGCCAACGTTGACGTCCATCAGTCGTTGAGGACAGATGGGATCGAAGGACGGACGGAGGGAAAAGTCACAGTGACAGATTTATTAGCATGATGCAGCTCTGTACAAATCCCTCCATTTAAACCTGAGTGGCACCTTTTGAAAAAGCCGGTGTCGGCATAATCTGAACGACCCCCTTGTCACAGCGGACGTGTCTTATCGCCGCCTCCATCGCCGCCTCCGACACGCTGGGATCGGCCGCGTCCCTTTGTCGAAACAACAGGGGGCTTTTCAGCGGAAACGCCTGCGTGATGAATTCATAATTTGGTGTAAAAGCGCGCACAAACCCATTTGATCTTCAAGTGCAAAGATTAGAGGAATCCAGATTGAACTTTTGGGTCGTCTGATTGATGTTTCAAAGAACTTACTACTTCACCGCCCCCTCCACAAACTCAGTGTCACAGAGATAAAAACCAAAGGAAATCACAGACATCTTGAAGACAAAGGAGGCGATTGTCACAACACTGATTGTTTTCTTCTTTTCTCTGTGTTTTCAGGAGGAATCGGAAGAAACATGGAGAGAATTGTAACACGGGAATTCCCAAACTGTACTAATGTCTAAGTAAGTACAGACTGTTGTGTCACGATTGTGCTGAAGTAGTTTGCTTTGTCTGCATTGTTTTTACAATCCATCTATTTACTTCACGCCGTTAGTTGCTATTGTTCAGAGTCATGTTTCCAAGTCACTCTGATAGAGTAAGTACGTGTGTATTTTAAAGTACCTGAACATCAATATGTGGAACCAGAGGCCTCCAGTTCGAGGGCGGTGAATTGGCTGAAATTGGCCGATAACGACCTCGGCGCCAGCCACCAAACGTCCAATTAACATCGGGAATCCCTCGCTCTTTTACCTCTGCGGTGGATGTGATGCGAGCAATTTGGCCGTGGTATGAATATTCAGCTGAAAGTGACAATTTATTTCACTCTCCGTGGCTCTTTATTAGAATAAAATATGCGTGGGAGGCAGGGGGATGAGTAAATGGAATTAAATTGACAATGAGCTGGAGAAAAACATTGATGTAATGTAAATGAGGAAAGGTGAGAGGAGGAAGAAAGCAAAGGTTCTACTGTGATAAATCCACTGTCAAGAGATGGTTTCATTTTATTTGAAGAGAGGTTCTATGAAGTAATTATGGAAACTAAATGTATAACGTACAGAATACAGCGCTCAACATGCTGCGCCTTCGGAGGGAGGGATGCGTGAAGCGGAACACTGTTCGGCCGTTCCATTTCGATCAATAAGGGGAGTTGAAAAATGCCTGGTAGCACATTTTCAAAGGTTCCCTCTGCTGTCAGACCGCCTTTACATTTGGCACTACATTCTCAACGTATTACGACCCCTGTAAGTGCTGAAGCCGTTTCAATGATAGTTTCAGTTTTTCAATTACAGTTTGGACGAGACAATACTGTAAGATTAAGCATGAGTCAGTTTATATCATTTTCATTTGTCAGTTAAAAAATAATTACAGTATTCTAAATTATAATAATTCACTTCAGCATCATTATTTTTAATTTCAAATTGTGTGCTGAATCGGCCTTTTGTCTTTCTCTCACACATTTCACTCAGTCTGAGCCTGTCTAGGCTCTGATTGGTTAGTTTAGACCATGTGATCTGTGATGTCATAAGAGGAACCAGGAAGTGCTTCCGTGTTGTGAGCTGACTGAGTGCAGCATGAGAAAGATGTCAGTCCTGAATAGTCACACTACACAAGTAAATCGAGAGGAGTGGAAAACAAATAAGACCTTCATGAGTCAGGAGGAAACTTTGTAAGAAAGTGGAAAAACACAGTGAAGGATGAGGAGGAACCTGAGTGTAGCAGGAGAGTAACAGGAGTGTAACAGGAGTGTAACAGGAGTGGCAGGAGTAGGAGTTTGATCCCTCAGGATGGTTTGGTGAGTCATTTCATTCTTGTTTGTGCCTGTTTGGAGTTTGCAGTTGTTTGTGAGGTGTTGTTGTCAGTGGAGTGCGACAGGAACAGGATGTAAAACATGGTTACCGTTAGCATGCTAACACTTCAGGTTTCCTTGTCTTGGCGCTAACCTCCCTTGTTAGTTACAGGTCTGAAATGAGGTGTGTGTTTATTATGAGCCTACACGATTTTAACATTTTGGTAAACAACACATAACACAGCAGTTCATAAGTGATTTGTACATTTTAATGATGTAGTGGTGCTGTAAGGAGGCGGCTGCTAAATAGCTGCTGACTGAGACTTTACCCTGCTGGTATTTATTTCCTGTGGCATGAATCATGGCTGTCCTTAAACGCACCGTTTGTGTCCAGCTGTGAAGAGACAAGTGCGTGACAGAGTTTTTGGAAATTGATGTTGAAAGAAAAACAACATTTCAGAGTTGATTTTCGTTGATATTGTTGTTCCTGCGTTGTGGCAGCGGCTAGTGCAGGTGTTTTTTAGTTTGTAGATTTGACTTATCTTGGATAGTTAGCCACTTGAAGCTAGCGGTTAGCGTCTCCTTGCTACAGTGAAGATGTTGTATATTATTCGGATTATTTTCATTGTTCCAAGTTAAATATTGTGGCAAATACATGCTAACTGTCGTGGCATATGTGGCACTTTGTATTTGTATCTGTTGGCTGCAGTGTGAAATAGCCTCAGTGGCGTTACTCTAATGTTTGTAGTAATATACTGAGAATGTATTACGTAAGGGATACCTGACAGCATGGTCCACCCCTGAAAATATCATTAATATAACGTACTATTAGAGTAATGATTTCTCTTTTCAGTTGTGTTGCACAAGACCGGGTGACATATTTCCACTTTCCTTTTTAACGGTAATGGAAAACGTACATAAATGGCATTCCACTTCTCCCGTCACTCTGTAAACAGTGCGTTCAGTGGTGTATATTCCATCGTAAGACATTCACTGTAAACTTCCCAGACCCTCCTAAAAAAAGAACCATCCCTTTGAATTTAAGATTGAATTTCAATTGTATTCATTTCTATATGGATATTTCTAATAAACCTTTCTGTACCAATAATATTTAGCCTTTTAAGGTGTATTGTATTATTACACTTGGCTTAAAATGATTTTAAAAAATGTAGTTGTCACTGAAGGGAGAACATATGTTGTGGTAAATCCATATGACATAATTACCAGGCCATTTTAGGGTTGAGTCGTCACCTCATTATGACACTTTTAACTGGCTCTGAATCAATTGTGGATGGACGTTAACATTTGACTGCCCTGTAGCTAGAGGTCTTTGCGTTGTAAATATAATGAATATATGTAAAAATGTCAAAATCTGACTCACGTCAAGACAGAAATGTGTCGTTGGGTTTTTGCTTTGTGAGATCACATGGTGCTTTCAATGACGACGGTTCATGACAGAAACAGAAATCTATGGACATATAGTATGAGTGTGGAAACGTGTACATATAGAAGGATATGGGTTGTAAATCTATACAGTAGCTCCATTCTACTTTATTGTAAAGTCAAACCACTGAAGACACAAGACAGTAATATGTTTCCATGGCGCACAACAAGCTGTATGACTTTTTTTATTTTGTACTTTTTACAGTAGCATGCCCTAATTATCTGTTTCAAAAGATTTCAAGATTATCTTAGGGTGAGCGAGTTCTGTACATATATATATATATATAAATATATATATCATGGTGATTTTAAAGTTTACTTGACACATTAAACAAATTGTTAAGACACTGTCTATTAGTCCAGTCGTGCAATTGCCAAAAAAGAAGTTGTGCATGATCTATGATATTGTTCCTTTTCATCATTTATCAGAAAATGAATTGTCTTGTTTGGAATCATATTTCTTACTGTGAACAAATTGCCATTTTGAAATTGTTCAAAATAAATGTATTTTTATATGGAAATACCCCCCCCCCCTCTTTTGCATCACACATACCTTCGGTACAGTTTGTCACATTTCAACGTGACTCTGGCGGAATGATATCCAAGCTTTTTTTTTCTCCTCCCCCCCGGGCTGTCAGCGAATGAGAAATGACCGTGTCGTCATGACCATAAACCTGGAAACAAATGGGCTGATGGAGCTTTGTTTTTACAACACGACGGCGGTGGTCTTATCCGAGTTGCAGGTGCTGCGTCGCAGACAGTGCATCGCGGCAGAGCACTACTTTTAATGATCCACAAGAGGCTGAGAGGCAGGATTTAATGGACAGAAGTGTGATAACACCCACGTGAAGATTCCCATCTGACACCTCGACCGAGCGCCGCTTTAGCCCCATCACTCCGTCACTCAACTTATCATTTACAGGCAGTTTCGACTTAATGGGAAGAATTACCGAGGTCGTAATCGAGTGATGAGATACATGATTTTGCAAAAGAGGGATTTCTGGCTTCAGTGTTCCAAAGTCTGGTGAAGAGACTCTGAGGTTGGAGGAGAGGATTGTGCAGTTGATTGTCTGAATCACACACACACACACACACACACACACAGCCCTTGTTTCTCTGTTTTGCATTTTGTTTGCCACTTCAGCAGCTTCATATCACACACACCAATCTTCATCACTCCGGCAGCCATCAGCGCCCAGAGAGTCTCTCTCTCTACTTGCTCCCACTCTCAGTCTGAATTAACACCAAGGCCCCTCTCTAACTGCCCTGGGATGTTCGGCGGCGCACAATCAAATTGAACGGTGACAATCACTAATGGATGATTCGCTGCAGCCAGACACTGTAATGTAGCACTCAATGAAAGGAAACATGCTCATCAATTTCACACTGTGGCTAACACAATATTGCTGTGGGTTATTGTTGTGGGACATTTTTCATTCAAGGTGCTACCCTGACTGGGAAAATCTTCCTTGATTGTGTGTGTATGCGTGAAAGTGAGTGAGAGTGGGTGCGTGTGTGTGTGTGTGTGTGTGTGTGTCGATTTCCCGGGGAGGAGATAATTAATTTGTAGCACAGTGGGAGAGCCAAGCAACCAGCCCATTAGAATCACTCCAGGCTACTCGGTGCTTTTCATTGTCCTCCTGCTCAGCCCCACTGTTTCATGGAAATGGCTCCACTGAAACTTTGTGTCCGCTAAGTCTCGCTTGTTAGAGAGAAAAGCAGAAACCAGAATTATCACTCTGTGCTTTTATGCCTCCACTAAAGGGCAGTCTCTACATAATTTTGTTTTCCAGACTCATAACATGTCACCATCAGCTGAACCCAACTCTTTTCCATGTGACAACTGATCAAAGTTTGTAGCAATTCTTTTGAGACATCAGATTCAAGAGGACCAAAACACCTCCACCATTACCTTAACCTTTGACCCCTGGCTGCTTGGACTCTTGAGTTGTTTCATCTGTGGGTCCAAGTGAACATTTACTGATTTTGAAAGGATTACTTTGCATTGGTGTTAATATATTACATACTTTAATCTGTCTTTTGAAAAGCCAGTTCTTCCTTGAGTCTTTGTATCAGTGCTGATGCAGTCCTGAATACATCTTTGTGGATGGATCTTTGTGCTGGTGATGCCACAATCTGACCAGTACATCTTTGCATTCCAGTGACCAATTGTGCCGGATCTGAAGAAATCCCATTTAATACATTTTTAGAAAAACCCTCATTATTTCAAATAGTTTTTTTTTGGTGAAGTTTCCATGACCTTAACATCTGACTACCACATTCTAATCAATTCTTTTCTGAGTCCAAATAAATGTAAATCCGAAGAAATCCCCCCCAAGCTGATTTTAAAAATATCATATTCAGAAATACACTCAAAGTTCACTTGAGTCATTTCAAGCAGAGATTAGCTACAACAAAGGATTTGATGCCACTGCATGTACTCTTTATACAGGGACTCTAATTCTGACACGGAAGGTCCAAAAACATCAGGTCCTTTGACCCCAGGAAGCCATTTTGTATCCAAACACTCTTTGACACTCCTCATTTCTTCACGGTTTGTTGACACAGAGTGTAGTAAAGCTTATCACTATGTTTGGATCCTAAATGGCTCCCCTAGGTCATGTGACTTGACCTCTTAGGTCACTAGTCTCTCATTATTGACACCAAGTCATATACTTGCTAACTGTAGAGTAAATGGCCACAACAAACATGAAATCATTCCCTAAAAGTATTTGTGAAATCCTGTTTACAAAAAAAAAAAAGTCAGATGACATGAAAACAAGATGACCACAGGAGCCGGATGTAACAGTGACCAGCAGGTGGTGCTGTGCAGTGGACAAATCTAACTTTCTGATGCCTGAGGACACATGCTGGTGACAGAGGCTTGTACTCGTGAGGTTTAGCCTGCTAGCTAGCAACCCCTTGCGCCGACTGATGCTTTGATCACCAATCGATACCACATAGGCTACACAGAGTCACACGAGTACGACAACGTGAACACGTCCGTCAGTCAAAGGTGCAGTAGAGCAGTGGACTTGTCCCGTTGTGAAGCCCGCGCCGACTGATTAGAATCAAAAGTCAAACACAGCTGAAAAGCCGCAGGATCGAAGAGGACGGCAGACAGCAGCTCCTCATGCTCTCAGAGACGACCAGGCATCGATGGTGTTTCTGCTTTATTCCGCAACCATGGTTACTGATGGCAGGATCAGATGGGGAAAAAAAACACAGTAACAACCCACTGATTTATCACGTCACTTGTAATGAATGACTCAGCTAGCCTCTCGAGAAATGGAGAATACTGCAGTTCACATTTGTAACATTTCATTTTCTGCTACGTAAGTTAAGACATATTTTTTAAGTAACCCGACATAGGAGGAGGAGGAGGAGGAGGAGGGGGGGGGGAGCATCATGCAAATATGTTCACAATCATATTCACAGGTCGATTAGTGGGACAACAGAAAGAATTTAGTCAAATAAATAACAAGCAGGACATAAAAAACTGCTCTTGATGTATCGCTGCGCGTAGACACAGAGAGTTCATCTGATCGGGAGCGATAGTATATTTATGCTCCGGGGCTCCAACGGAGGAATTGCAGGGAAGGAGTATGGAGAGGCC
The DNA here is from genome assembly GCA_016785325.1 of Chascanopsetta lugubris. Classification (NCBI taxonomy): domain Eukaryota; kingdom Metazoa; phylum Chordata; class Actinopteri; order Pleuronectiformes; family Bothidae; genus Chascanopsetta; species Chascanopsetta lugubris. The sequence goes on from JAFBJT010112293.1 coordinate 38,568, forward strand.
TCTAGTCACTTTGTCTTCCTGACATATGATGCTGACAACACTTAAAACGAAAAGTTTGATGAAGAAAAACTTCAGTACTTATCCCAAAGAGACAGCGGCTGACCAAAGCTCCGTGTGTAGGCTGAGCCTTATTGACAGCAGATACGTCTTTCTCTATCTGCGTGGCCCTCGCAGCCAAGGAGATGAACGAACGTGCAGCCTTTTGTCCGCCGCGTCCTCGGGGGCCGACCTCGAACATTCTGCGGGCTCCTCGCGCTCTTCACTCTCACAGCAAGCGTGGCGTGCGGAGATAGGCGGTCTGGAACCCTCGGTGGTTAATACCAACAGTGGAGGGTAAATAATAACCATATTGGAACACCAGCTGGAACATTTACAAGTTTCAGTTTAAAGGTACAGTGTGTACGATTTAGGTCAGGGGTGTCAAACATTTTAGTTTAGGGGCCACACGCAACCCAGTTTGATCTCAAGTGGGCCGGACCAGTAGAGTCACAGCATGGCCTAAACGACAACTCCAAACTGTTCCCTTTCATTCTGAAAATGTTCACATTTAATGACGTATCTTTTTTATAAAACATTGTAAACAACCTCCAGTATGAGCAACTAATTTCACTTTCATTGAAAAATTGCAGTTAATGCCATCTCTGTCATTCTTACTCTTTGCAAAGTCATCTTGTGGCCCGGGTTGGACTCTGGTGGGCCAGTTTTGGCCCCCGGACCGTATGTTTAACACCCCTGTATTTCTTTTTCTATTTCTCGTGGCAGAAATGTTATATCACATTATTATACTTCTAATTCTATGAGGTTATCATCTAAAAGTATATGTTGTTTACCACGTAGCCCACAATGGACAAATCGGAAGAATTAGAACATTTCTTATTCATGTCACAAAATCCTACGCGCAGTGAACGAATCGCAACCTTCACAATGAAATTACTTCAAAGGAACAGAAGAAAGAAAAAATAGATATTTAAGATCTGAGCCCACGCTCCCGTCTCTAAATCCAGCCGTGAATAAACCTTGAGCTAATGACTAATTAAAACTTCTTATTCCAGTCAGTTTGTCGCACTGCTCTTTCATTAAAGATTCATGGCATCTAGTGGTGAAGTTGTATATTGCATTACCGCCAAATGAATATGCCTAATTTTAGGAGCATAGGAGTCTATGATGGTCCTTTAGTTCATGTCAGAACTGCACAGGACCTTAGTATATGTAGTGTTTGATTTGTCCCTCCTCTGCTGCCATAGAAAGGAGGAATCCCACAGATGTATTATTATTATGTATTATTCTTTCCTGTGAAAGCACAAAAAGTCACACTTCCACATTCCCTTCTACTTCCATCTGCTCACATCTTCTTCACACTTCCTTTAATGTCCGTTCTTTATAAAGTAGAGAAATCCAAGTCAAACATAGACAGCTGGCAAATTTCTTACCTGGAAAAAGCCAAAAAGAGATGTGTAAGTAATCAAATTTTCCTGATGGGAAAAGTCTTTTAAAGTCTCATTGTACCAGAAACGTTGCAGTAATACCATTTGGCCACTGTGTCCATATTCCAAAGAAAACCCATCCATGAGGAATATCTGCCAGGATATAGATCACTCATTGATATAGAGCACTAAAATTCTGCAATTCAGGTGATTATGAACTAATAACAACATGAATATGACAATGATAATCCATTTTTACTGATAGAACTCCTAGATCTTACACACTGTACCTTTAACGAAGAGCAATAAACAGAATTTCTTCTAGAGACGGAAAAGAAACGCTGCCGGCAAACAAATGAATATGAAGTTGAAAAAAAAAATAAAGTCCCCGCTTTGTTTTGTTTTGTAAATCAAATCAAACATAAGGCTGCTGCTGCCACGCTAATCCATATGCATGATCTAGATTAGGAGATTTGTGCATAATCTCTTTTAAAGTGGGTTCAACTCTTTGTTCCTGTGTCACTAAATCAACTTAAACAAGAGGGATGGCTCCATTCCTCATCTCCTGTCTGCACCTACATCCACTTGTTCATACATTTCTGTTATGACACGTGTAGCGTCCGACGCAGGCGCGGAGACAGATGTGATGGAGTACACAGATCCGGGACTAGGGGCCGCTCCCTCTTTCATCTCCTGGATATTGCAAGCTTTCATTTGATGAGAATGTGCTGATAAGATTAACTGATTGCACAGAGCTTAATGAATCTGCTTCCCTCACTGTCTTAACGCCGATAAGCTGCTTCCACACAGACAAAGTAAACTTCACAAACATGAGCCCAAAGAGCAGGAACACGAGCCTCAGATATTGTTACACATCACTTCCTCCCCACCGTTTTTTTTGATCGTTTCACATTTGACCAGACGCAGCTGCAAGCGCAGCTGAGACTGACGACTGCGCACCTCCTCCATTATGGACGTTATTATTTACATAAAAAGATCAGTGTCCTTGCAAAAATACAAGTATTTCCAGTCAAAAAGTGTCCCCGTTTGTTTTTCTTTTCTTCAAGAAGCGAGTATAAATCTGTACAGTCTCCTCGGAGGGATTAGGCAGCACAGTGTGAACTGGTCCATCCATGCATGGGTAGCAAAACACTCGAGACCATTCATTGTGACCGTGGTTTCATCGCTTGCTGGAAGTAACTGCCAAAGAAGATGTATTGCTTTTGAGTCGGTCATAGACTCTCAACATTAAAACACGTGGGGCGCTTCATCAGAGAGCTTGATGTCTGTGTGAGACGGCAGGTAGCCTGGCGAGGGAGAAGAGGGGGAGAGGAAAAAAAGACAGGAGGAATTTTATGTCGCTATTTGCATGCGGGTGTATTTTTCTTTTTCTTGTTCTTTTTTTTTTCTTGAGCAGGCAAACACATTTATCTTGGATGGGTCGATTGTTTAGCTGCGGGTAGAAGTAAATCAGCTGGAACCTCATAGATATTTCTTGATGAAAATGCTTTCACCACTCCGCTACTTTCCTGATGCACTAATTATTTTATTGGGTCAAATAATTCACCCAGACATTTCATCACTTTAGCTCGCGCTTGATTCTGCTTCACTTACCTGCGAATAATAATACCTCACTATGTCAAACCCAGGCTGGCAAACACGCTCAGAGCCGTAATGGCTGTATCTTGGCAACTCGTACGGAGACACGAGGTTTTTTCTTTCACACATTTTATAGAAAATAATTTTCTCACTTGACCCTTATTAAACCTGACCGTACACATGGTTTCATGTTTATAAAAATGGCTGCGACACAGGGGGGCTGAATGGAGAGGCTGTAGAATTAAAAACCAGATCTCCACTGTCAACAACAACATGTTTTTCCTGTGTCAACAACCCGGCTCATTCGCCATCTGTTCCACTGAACCGCTCCACACTCAGAAATGTATATTCATGTCACTATACTGGCAGCGAATATAGGATGAGTCATCATTAACTGGAAGTATTTACGAATAATGATGCCGTCGTTTGAGGTTTGTGTTTCGCATAACAAGTCAATGTTTCCTCGTTAATTAGTTTTTATCTTTTGTCCCGTGAGTGCTGGACAGGGGAAACATTTCGAGTTTGGTGTCATGTTTTCAGATAGATGAGAGAATAGGAAGCCAAAGTGTGTCATTCGCCCTCTGGTGGCTGACTGGAGTATAGGTCAAAAATCCCCAACCAATTGACTCCCATCAGCCGTCTGGCGAAAGCTGTGCTGTCACAACACGTGACTATTGCTCGGAGCCGAGTGGAGGAGACGGTGCCAGGAGAACAGCTCTGCTGATGTCAACACTCATCTGCACCAGAGAAGACTCCCATCATGGGCGGGACTCCTGAAACGTGAGGGCTACACTCAACTTTACATATCGATGGATTTGTGATGTAGATTTCAACTAATAGATTATGAGGTGTTTTACCGGCTCATTTAAATGTTCTGTTATTTTAAGTATTTATAGCCACGCGGATATTTGTTCAAATGCTACTACTCTGGAATTCAATGCTATAAAATCAAGTTGGCACATGATGATTGACAGCTGAGATTGATTGATGTGTGTCTTAGATCAGAGTCTCTGGGCAAGAGAGAGTTAATGTTTGAGTTTGAATCTTTGCAAACTGTTCAATAATTACAAGTTTATCTGAATGATTATCAGATCAATAATCTCCTGTTTCTTCTCTGTGGCTTTTTAAATGTTTACAATTTGCAAAATGTACTATATTTTAATGTTTACCAGAAAAACATCTAGGTTTATGCAAAGCTCCTTTCTATTCCGGTGAATAGAGTGAAAATTAAAACGGTTGTACTTTTACAGTGTAGCTCTTCACAGGTGCAGCTCCACATTGTTTTTAGGAGTCCTACTTTTTGCCGGAGACAAAAAGAATAGTTCTGTTCTCTGGGTTATCCAGAGTAATGGATGAAATGTTCCGCTATCGAATTTTCTAAATGTAATTTCTTTTCCCCCCCAAAATCTGTCGCAGCAAGAACTGAAATCCAATCTAACGCCACTGTGGTGGAGATGTTTCTTTATCTCTAAAACCCGGGCGAATTAAACCACTGGACAAAATAGCATTTTGAAGTTTTTGTGTCATTAAGTGGTTCTGCAGGTTTTACGACCAGGAGTCAGAGGTGGCCTTTTTCTGTTGATAGGATCATTGCACACGTTCAGTATTAAACTCACAGAATTCAACCAGCAGCCTTGTCTGTCCGTAACAACAATCGGCCTGTGTGTCGCTGAGATGCGCCAGTGGCTCGTGTGCAATGAGCACATTAGTACCTCGGCTGTTTGAGTCCAGCTGTACGTCCACATGTTCCAGTGAAGTCAGCTTGTCGCCCTCGGGGTCCGGGGCGGCGATGGAGGTCACAGTGGGGATGACCTCCTGTTCTTTGTCAGGCTGCTCCGCTGTGTATGTGTTGATGCCTGGAAACTTCCTGTTGGTGGAGGTTGGAGGTTGGAGGGGGGAGGGGGGGGGGGGGGGGGGGGGGGGGGGGGGGGGGGGGGGGGGGGGGGGGGCGGAGCAAGACAAGAAAAAGTCATCTTAATGGAAACCTGCCATCAGGTCTGTTTCACTAATGTTTGCGCGGAGCATAATGTGTCACCAGCTATTTTTAACTGTTGGGAGAGGATCGCTTGAAAGCCGGAAACTGGGGCATTGTGTGTTCCGCTGGGCATTGCTCCCCTCACTTTCATATTGTTCACCTCAGTTTTCAATCAATTTTTCATTCCCTCAGATGCACCCCCACACACACCCCAACCCCCTCCCACCCCCCCTCCAATCCGTCCCTCCCCAATTTCTGCTTAAAACCAACATCTTGCATTTCTAATTTCAGATTCTCTGCCCCCCTGTGATTCGCCGCCGCAGCCGGTGCTGTGACATCTGAGGCAGCGAAGTTGATTTCATAATGTGGTAATTATAAAAACGGAAAAGTTAAAGTTAAATGGCCTTTTACTTTATAATGAGCGAAACATTCCACAGACGGAATGAAGCGCTCCCGTGGCAACTGGGACGGGATTACCTGCAGCAAAGGATGCTATTTGCGTAATGTCCCTTACTATATAATCATTTCACCTGAACATTGCTTTAAAGGTACAGTGTGTAGAATTAAGTGACATCACGCGGCAAAGTTGCATGTTGAATAACCCGTATCTCACACTGTCCATTAAAAGCATGAACACACAGTTATCATTAAAACTGTCCATTCTGGGCCACTGTAAAAACATGGCACCTATTGAGCGGAGAACTGAACCAAGAGAATAAATAATCAAAACAAGAATATATGCATTTAGGTGATAATACACTAATAACTACATCTGTATCTTTATGTACATGTTCTTCTGTCAATAAAATATAAAATAAATGAATTATATCTTACACAGTGGGACCTGAGTAAAGTTTCTGAGTAAGGTGAGAAAAGGTCAGATAAGAACCTTTCATTTCCAAAAGGTGAATTCAGGTGCCTTAGCTGCTTAAAACTAATACTAGTTTAAAACTAATACAAACACACAGATCAGGCACGACAGAGTAAGTGCAACTCAAACCAAAATATGGTCAATAGTGAACTAACAATAAAGAAAGATAAACAACTTCACTGTGTTTTGCGCTTTCATTAGTGGAGAAGCCCCGAGTGGGCGTGGGATTGGCGTGGGATCACCTGCGGCACAGGGTGATATTTACTGTACGTCCTCACTGTATAATATGTGTTGTCTCAGGACTTATCTCCTCAACCTTTCCTGCCATTCCGCAGAGTGTGCCTCACCTTGGATGGCTGTGTTTAGCATTTCCAGAAAGGTCAGACCTCACACTGTCAGAGAGATGAATATTGATAACTGCAGGACTATGACACCCATTCAGCTCTCTGGGAGAATTGATTAGACTGTCATTCCCCGTAATATCGCGCAGATTGAGACAGAGGGGAATCGTCTTATTCCTCCGGCTATTGCCGTGGCGGCGGATTGGCCATAACTGAGAGACACTATATGCACTCGGAATACTCGTGGAAACTTTGAGCAGTTCAGCGGCGAGGTGCTAGCTTGTAGATAATGGGGCCGGCTCTATATGGGGCCATTATGCAAATGGAAACACACACACACACACAGAAATAAAACAGCATTAACATGATCCTGTTGTTGATATTCTGGATGATGTGTTTGCAAATCTCCTATCCAACAGTTCCCCCCCCCCCCCCCCCCCCCCCCCCCCGTGCGTGCGCTCGCAATAAATCCCATTCAGCGTACTGTACCTTTTAAACGTATATATTACAAACACGGCCAGTCCCATCAGCACCACGGAGACCAGCAGGATGACTGCAGTGCCGCTGTGGCTGCTGTGGCTGCTGTCCACCAGAGGAGCTTCGGACGAGAGAGAGAGAGAGAGAGAGAGAGAGAGAGAGAGAGAGAATGAGGGGATGTTTAGCTCAAATGCTTTTTGCTGTGTGGATATAAGAGATCTAATAACCCTGTTATGAAAGAGTGGAGATTCACCGTCGAGAGTCATGAGAAGGAGAGGTGACGTCCAAACAGCAGCAAGGAGTTTTATTTGCAAACATGACGAGGCAAAATTTGATTTGGATGAAAGTAAGTCGACAGATTGGACTCGACCTGAGGAGACGGGTCAGAGTTAACCTGAACTGAACGTATAGAATAATAATTCTCTTCAATTTTACAGATTATTTTGAGATTTGAAATCGCAAGAGAAGAGAGGAACTTGTTTATAGCTCCACTTTTCATATCTGGGAAATTTTTAAAGACTTATGTAAAATCAACGGAGGCCATGTATCTAATAGGATGTACGACTTTCTAAGAAGAGGCAGAAACCCTGACTCTGCAGTTGTGCCTCAAAAATGTCCCTTTAGTTCCTGAGTGAGACCAAGAACTTTTTGAACCACCCTTACTTACCCTGTGCACAAACAGAGTCTGAATGAATGAGTGATACATAATTAAAGGTAATTGACCACCAACGAGATGAATATGCTAATGAATACAGATGTTTACGTATCGGTTTTCAGTCTAGATGTGATAAAAATGCATTTGTATGATTGCAGTGAGAAGAAATTCTCACTCTCTCTACTGGAGCAAAGGTTATTTTAGGAGACCAGGACAGTCCACTTCCTGTTATTGCTCCTTTCCGGGGGAGTCCTGGACACATATATTAAGAGCACTCTTTTGTAGCACGCAGACCTGCGACGACTCGTCCTCATCTCCACGGAGGTAGACTCACACAACGTCTGGCCTAAAATAAGAGACAGCCCCTCCGAAGGCACCTCCTCCATCCCCCCCAAAAAACAGATGAGGCTAATATTAGTGGGTGTGGGGCAGATGCCGCCGACTCACTCACCGGGAGACAGACGCGTGGCGTAAACGTTGACCTGCACCCCCGGCTTGAGTGTGAACTGGATGAGGTCCTGGTTCAGGGCACTTAGCAGAACCTGCGAGAGCTGTGAGGGGGAGTGACAGAGCAGAGGGGGACGGTGTTAGCCGGGGCCGCGCAGCAATATTCCTCCGTCATCAATATTTCAGCCGCGAGTCATTTTCATCCAAGCCAGCTTAAATTATGGATCGGAGTTTTTGCCTCCACCTAAAGAGGAGCAAATGTTGATGTGACACGTGGAGAAACCAGACCTGGCTGCCGCACAGGAAAACCCGGAGCTGCGAGGTCAAAAGTGTGGAATGTGCACAATGACGAAGTGACATGAAAATAAAAAATAATAATAAAAACAAACACTTTGTAACGGCATCGTATTTTTGAGCAGTAAAAGTCGGTCATCGTTCCCCTTGGCGAAGAGCAGTAGGAAGATATTGAGACGTCTTCGACCAATCGGGGCCACTCTCTGGCCTCTGTGACCCGACCTGGCCGAGGACCCGGGTCCTGCGTCCTGGTTCTGATCGGTTTGCGACGGTTTATTTACAACAACAGACGACGACGAGAAGCCACAAGTAGAGAAAAAAAAAGTCAGATTCCTCAACAACTGCCCACAAGAAAGAAAACGGCCAAATATTGAAGACGTAAGCGCGCGGAGTAAACATCAGCAGGACGTTCCCAAGATGGCGTTCACTTTTGAACTGAACTCGTCTGAATGAAGAGGCTGCAGTCTTTCAGCTGGACAGGTAACTCACTTTATTATCATCTCAGTTTGCAATTTGAAATGTGAAACGTGAATATATTGGAAATGATGTACATGGATTTGTCAGGGGGGGGGGGGGCTAACAGGATGGTGGGAGGAGCCAATCATCCAGGCTTGAGAAGGGGTAAATGTTTATATGCTAATCCTTTACTCATTCTTTTGACATCAGAATGAAGCTCTCGCAGATCAAACTGAGTCCTGATGTGAAAGAGTTACACTTGTCATTGTTCTCCCCGGTGTCCTTGTGTTTTTCACACCTTGGTGAAGCAGCCATTTAACAGGAGAGCAGGAATGCCGTCCTGCACGAGCCCATTTGACTTCTTAGCAATGCCTCACTAATTCCATCTCGCTCTTTCTAAAATCTTTCCACTGGTTAAAATTAGACCGCTCTACACTGTATGAATAATTACTTTTTGTTCTCGTGGCATATCAGGGTCAGTAAATCTATTACACATTTTAATAAGCTGCTCCACACTCACACACACACACACACACATACGTGCTGCTCTTGTGCATGTGTGTGTGTGTGTGCACGTGTGCGCGCATCCACATTGCAAGTCATTCACAGGAGATGAGAACAGTGAAGTGAAGATTTATTACCCTATTGTCTGTGAGGTGCTGCCAGGTAATCAGACAGGCTTTAGATAAATACATCTCTTTAATTCCCAGTCCAGGCCGCATGGCCCAGTTTGTCTCCCTTCCCGATGCTGCCAATTATGTGATGCATCAATGTAATTAAATACCTATTAACTTAGTTCAAGACTGACTATGAGCCAGCAGAATTGTGTTTACTCGAGATACATGGAGGGCCCATCCGTTATGATGAATAAATGAGCTTGTCTGGCTGCTGCTTTAAAAAAAAAATATATATATATATAAATGAATAAAAAGACTGCTTATAATTGCTTTGTTTACATATGGCGCGGCTCGAGGTGAGATCAAGATCCGGGGGAATCTTATTACTTCTTATTGGAGGAAAAACAATAACAACAAGCCACGAGGAGGGACGAGAGCGACTGGAAACGATTGTGTTTGTGTTCTGATCTGAGGGATTCGAGCAAACTTCGAACAGGTGACGTGCAGAGACTGTGATGGGTGCTGCTGCGCCCTGTGCACGTCGGAGCGCGGGGAGACATTGCCCTCTAGTGTCTGCATTCTGCACTGCACCTCCGGAGGTATTGGCACACAGGGCACAAAGGGGCCTGGGGAGGCTGGGAACATTAAGTCATTTAGCACCTGAGCGATAAAGACACAAAATCATTTCAGAGAGGCCGAACGTCTGCGAAACAAATGAGAGCAATTAAGGGGGAAAACAGGCAGAGGAAAACAATCCCGAGCCAACAAGTAAAGTTTGTGTGGCGCGTTTCTGCGACTGTGAAATACAAAGGGTGGTCAGGGATCGACTTCACGTCAAGGTAATGATTTGTTTAGATGTTGGATCTGGAGAGTAAAAAAAAAAAAAATAATAATAATAATAACACCAACATTACCACAAATATCTTAAAGGGCCACTATGTAACATTTTGGGCAGATTATTTCCATTTCTATTGGGAGTAATAGATCATTGAATGCGCTTTAATAATGTGTTTTTAGGGTTATCATCATCTTTAAGTACAAATGATAGATTTCATGATCTTCATGACTAATGCCTGTGGGCAACTACGGTGCCCCACAGAGGGTTTTCGGGGTTTAATGTTGCCACTAGATGTCGCTAAATATTTAGATTTTTATAAGATTATACTTACTGGGACACAGTGACTTACAGCAATTTATACTGCAACAGTATTTAAATGATATATAATCTGCATATTTTGTGGTATTTAAAGGTCTAGTGTGTAAAAGTTGGGGTTAATGGATTGATTAGAAAAAATATAAAATAAACATAAACAACATATTAATTGGTGTAGATGTAAAAATGTCTAAATATTAACATCTGAATTATGTTTGTCTTTGATCAAGCCCTTTATATCTGCAATAGATTGAATGCTCCCGACACCATGTTTGTACAGTAGCCCTGAAAGGACAAACTGAACCAAGGCCTTTTGAGGTTTTATAATAAAGGTTCCCCTTGGGACTAAAGGGGAAGCGGAAGAGAGGGGGATTAAATCCTGCACACTGACCCTTTAACTCTAAGAAGTGTGGAGACCTGCATGATATTAAGACTGCGCCTCTGCTCCCTTTCCCTCTCCTTTCCTCTGCCACATCCCCCCTCCTCCCCCCCCCTCCTCCCCCCCTCCTCCTCTTTTTATTCCCCCTTAATGAGCCACAGCAGACTCTTTTATTTGCATTTTTCATCCCAATTACAACAGAAGCTGTACACTCTTCATTACCACTGACCTTTAGCAGCACATAACACGGCGCTTTCCCTCCCCGGCCCCACCACAGCCCCCCACTGTCCACTCGGTTCACTGTGCTGCAGAAACACATGCACGACACTTTCAACCGGGCCTCCTCTGACAATCCGTCACGTCAGCGTTTACTCTGTCACACTGAACCTCGTTGTTGCGTGACGACGGGGCGCAGACTCTCCAAACCAGGCTGCACTTAAAACCGCGTTCCGCGCTCCGTGATAAAGTAACGGTGACATAATACACGCAGACGTCTGTGCTCATTGTGATGCATCGCCCAGGCCTCCAGACTCCACAAGTGGATTTCCACAGCCGACCGATAGGATCGGGAAACCAGTGGCGGTCCGGGAGGAAGGGGGCGGCTCAAATGTAAAATGATGATGAGGCAAATAGCACCTGACGGTTCAGCCTCATGTATAAGTGATACTGCGTCTCTGGTGAAGTTGGAAAATGGGCCAGGGGATTTAAAAAAGGAAAAAAAAAAGATAATAAAAAAAAATAAAAAGCAAAAGCAGCAGTAAGCGAGTTCCCATGAGGATACAATGAGACATTGGACAGAGAGAATGCAGAGCACATCCACTACACTACTGAGCTCGGTGCACAGGCAGAGAGGGAGTGCAGTTAAGATGTAAACTTCTTGAAACACCTCCTGACTTATGCAAACTTAAAAAACATCCCCAGGCCACTTGGAAGGAGCTCGGCAACACGAGGAAAGTGGGTCTCGTCTCTTTAAAGGTCCACTTTGGCCCAAATGACTTCAGCAATGCAGCACAGGACAATTCCACGGATGATTTTAAGCGTGTATCACAAAGCAGATCATGTCCACGAAGGCAGTTTTGCAGGAGCAGCGTGTATTTACAGGAGCCCACGATGGACAAACTAAACACCATTGGAGTTTTTAGAATGACCAAAGGCTGCCATAGGTTTTCCTACAAGCTTTACAAAGGAACGTATGAACCTTTCACTGACGTTGGCGTTTATATCATCGGTGCAAACTATGTTTGGGTGAATTATTTCTGAAGAGATCAGCGTCTCTGATTGGACATGAGAGTGTTAGAAGTTACAGACTTGGTGCAACTGTCAGAGATCAAAGTATCTTTCTGTGTATATGAGAGATTTTTTTAATTAACTGTTGATTTGAGGTCATAATTCGATTACTGGACAGAAATGAAAACTTCAAAATAAGAATGATTTATTTATTTGATTATGTATCTATTTAGATGATCTATTAAGTTATTTATTAAGTTATTTATTTCTGCAATAATAGAACAGTACAGTTTGGCATTTCAGCTCTGACTTTGTCTCTTCCTCATGAATGTTACCACTGACGCAATGTGGAGGAAGGTGCACGTTCTCTTTAGCGCCCTCTGTTGGAGGCTGCCGGTGGAGGCTGTGGGGGTGGAGAGGTGAGGTTGACAAGTAGTAATACTGCAACAGGCCAGCAGAGGTGCTAGTGCTCCATATTTTCCAGCCCTGGATGACTTGTCTGCATATGTAGGAGGTGTTTCTCATTCAAAATGTTCTGCAGCAAACTTTTTTTTTTAAACAGGAAAAAACTTTAAATTCACTGTTATTCAAGTGACAGTCTGATGAGTCAGTGACCCAGGACACCGCCCACTTCAGCTGGGAGCGGTGGACCCACTTCCTGAAACCCCAGACCATCATCCTGCTCTAATGATGACACTTATCAAACATGTTTGACCTTAAAATCAACACAAGTCTCCTCTAAAAAACTCCATTAAAACTCAGAGGGCGTGTGTGTGTGTGTGTGTGTGTGTGTGTGATTGGCAGTTGAGGAGAATGAGGCGTGTCAAGTGATGGAAGCGGAGCAGCAAGAGTTGACAGAAATAGCTCGTAGGTGTCACTCCATATAAATGAGCATGACAACAGTCCGATGCAAAGACAAAACAAATGAAGCGCAGGTGGATTTGTTCTTATTTTGTATCGTTTTTTTCTCTTCAAACTGGCGAGAGATTTCAGAGAGAGTCCCGGAGTATTTCACGGCCGCGGGGTGATTTATCTTTTCGGGCCGTTAACAAGAACAACCATCATGCTACAGTGTGACCAGAAAATGCCCTCTACCCACAGTGAGGAGGACTTGAATAATATATGAAATAATGGGAACGTGGGACTGTGCCGAACGTACACGCTCCCATATGAGCCTCGTCTCGGACTTGGAAGTCGAGTTTCTGCCTGTTTCACACGTCGGCCCCCACACATTGATTTGGAGCGGCTGCATAGAAATAGAATAATAAAGCTGACTGATGCCATGTCGCCCTCTAAAGACAGCGGTGCTCAAACATTGTGAAATGTCTCCTCTTTTTTTAAAATCCTACAGCAGCTTAAAGTTGTTACTCCACGGCACCGTGTGACATTGTGAAGTCAAAAGCATGTTCTCCTGGGACCTTCTCTCCCCCCCCCCCTCTCTCTCTCCCCCCTCTCTCTCTCTCTCTGGTTTTATGCTGCTTTAATTATTACAGAAACACCACACAGTGGCCGAGCATCTGCCCGGGGCCATTAAAGGTGATTTGCTGCGACGGTACCTGGTCCAGGTGCGCCCACTTCTCGCCGGCGGCTCCGTCTCGTGACCTCCGCTCGGGCAGGATGAAAATCTCCGCCGTGGTCGGCAAACCCGGGAGGACGGTGACCAGGAGCTGATCCGCGCCTATTCCCGTGACCTTCGATAAGAACAACACAAGCTCATTAAACAGGCTCCTGACGGACGCCGGCTCCGCTCTGACCGCGGGGGTGCGATCCTTTGAGGGGCGCCTGGTAATAACGGGCTCCCTGCTTCACATATCGTTTGCCTGAGCACCAGCCGCTGTCAGGCTACGATGCGCCGATCAACTCCAACATGCAAGTGCAGCTTGACGGACTTTGGGAAAGGCCAGAGCTTTTAGTGCATTTACGCCGCAACCAGAGGTCTGCTGTCAGCCTCCCGGTGTAAACGCAGCGAGAGGCTGACAAGGAAGAAGGTCAACGTGAATGTTTAATATTGTAAGATATACTGTATATCTTACAGCGGGGGTGGTGGGGGGGTGGGGTTGTGGGGGAGGTGCGGTGGGGGGGGGGGGGGGGGGGGGGGGGATCAGTCTGCAGCTCTCTGACATCCCCGCAGTGTCTATAGGAGGAAGACTCCCATGGATCGGTGTTACCGGGGGTTTGTTTCTTGGAAAGCAAATGGCAGCCGTCGTGGGAAGGAAGTTATTGCCCTCGATCATTCTGGCACGTTGTTGGCTTCACAGTGAGCGGTTGTGTTGTTGATGATGATCGGTGGTGACGTGCAACAGATGGGACATCAATTCCTGGAAAACTAGAACTGCGGCCGTTAGTCTGCACAAACCGCTGTGTTTTCCGTATTTCTATTCTAGATTCATGTGAGGTCACTCTGTCCTTTGACCTCTGACATCTATTCAGTTGATCTGTGGGTCAAAGTGAAAACTAGTGAAAAAAAAAATTCCCTCAAGGCTTTCTAGAGTCATCACATTCAAGGGGACGGTCGTGACCTTTTACTTTGACGTCCAGCTCCCGAAACCAAATCAGTTCATTGGTGATGCTGGAGGTTTCAAATAGGAAAGGGATCACTCAAGTTGTTAAGAGAGACATTGTGTTCACAAGGGAAACAAATGAGCAAAGGAAATCTCTTCAAATATCACATTCTAAAGGCCAAAAAAACATGATTTGCAAGATCACAGAGAGACCCCCCACAAATCCAACTCATTCTTGACCCCAAAATAATGTTTATATCAAGATGAGAGAAATTGCCCCCAGTAAGCCAGTGTGAGGACTCAGACATGACCTGCAGTGAAACTGTGTGGGCGCTCTTGAACAACCTCTCTGAAATTGACATTTCTGCAGATTAAACCCAAATATAATTACCCTGTGTTCACAATGTTGTGACATGGGTAAACAAACGTGAGGCAACAATAAACAGAGCAGCACCAGAGAGCACGAACCCCGATAAACCCGTGACGGCTGCATTTGCGACGATCGCACTTCCTTTGGAGTTTGCGCCTTTAATCTGCCCCCCCTCCGTGGACAGAGGTCAAAGAAAGCGCACGTGGTGAGGGGCAACACTTCACGCCACGAAACTATTTTTATACGCTACAAGAGCAGGGGGAGGAAAATGCCATGTGCTCGGTACATTTCTCTTCGGGCGGCCGCAAAAGCTCCTAATTGCCACAATCAGAGCGAGGTCGCCGCCGAGTCGAGGTCACTCCTTATTATGTGCCGGCGCTTGGCGGGAGCCGCTCGCAGCCGAGGAACTGACCTGAACCGTGGAGCTCTTCACCACTCGGCAGATATCCTCTCTCCACTCAGACACCCCCGGGTTCAGCTCGTCCAAATTAGAGGAGAAGGCCAGAACGTGCGACCGAAAATAATCTGAAAGAGACGGAAACTCATTTCAGCCGAAGCGCGACCACTGCTTTCTGTCCTGGTTCTGCGGAAGCCCTCCTCACAACAAGCCGCTCCACTTATCACATAGATTTATTCTAAGGGTAAATACAAAAGAGTTTTCTCACACACTGAGAAGTGTAATACACTTGTAAAAGTAAGGGGTGGTAGTGGCTCAGTGGTCAGAGCAGGTGCCTTTGGAAACAAAGGGCATTGGTTCGAATCCCCTCTCGTCCCTGTATCTAGTGGTAGGAACACCCAGAATCCTGCATGAGTGGTTGAGGGCGACATGACATTTAAATATATAAATGTAGAAGCTCAGGTTTTCTGTGATTGTGTCGGTTGGTTTTGAAACAAGGCAAAGAGCCAAATGTTTTCTGAATATAAAGGGATTCAAGGTTGGCACAATGTTTGCAAGCATGGAAATGGTGACTCAGCAATTTCTTATTTCACAAGGCTACAAAACATTGTTGGACAAAATGAAAAGTACTTCAGGAGTACTTCATACTCTGGTTTGGACCTAATGTCCTCATTTCAAATAACACAAACACAAACACATCAAAATGATAAAACACTATTGAAAACAAAAACAAAAAGTATTAAGTTCTGTTTTTTTGCTGATAAATCCCCAATAACCCTACTCACTGAACCTTTAAGCCAGATACTGTGCTGGTATAACATGATATTATCTTTAATTCATAAGTTGTACATTTCTAAGTTGTTGCAACATGTTTTTCAATGATCTTGGCTTTCATCTGAAAATTGGAATTTGGCCACACCCTCATGTACACAACCAAACAAACAACAAAATGTAAAAATGAAATCAGACTAAATCTCTTTCAGTCTTTCAAACCAATGACGTCAGTCAGGGAGAAAACGTGTCCTGCCACCTATACTCTGTCTGTCGCTAGTGTGACTCAGCACTTTTCGATGTATTATATTACGGGGCTGTCCGTGCGCAATAATCAATATAAAATGTGGCTCACCGTAAACTGCCACAGTCATTCGGTCCTGATGGACAGTATTGCCAACTGAAGCCTGAACGGTGACAGTGTAACTTCCCTCTTTGGAGAAAGTTAATGACATCGTTCCGTCCAGGGTCACAACGGGCTGACGAGAGAGAGAGAGAGAGAGAGCGAGCGAGAGAGAGAGAGAGGGGGGGGGGGGGGGTGCCGTGACTCATACACCCATCATCCCATTCATTCAATTGGAAGCATGGCAGAGAATCAGAAATGACACTTTACCTCTGTTTTATTATCAAACCACCAGTAATAGACGACCGTTCCCACGTTGCTGGGTCGCAGCACCGCGGTGAAGTTCACCGCTTTGCTCTTGACGACCACCGAGGGAGCCGAGAGCTGGACCTGCTCCAGTCGACCTTTCGCAAAGAAAACACAAGTATTCACAGCCCGCGTCGAGGACGGCGAACTCCTCCATTTCCACGTTTCTCGAGTTTTGGCACGACAAGCGCTTTGAGGGAAAAGGGCTGGAGTTTGACGAGTGGCTGTGGATGGCTCCACGCCTCTCTGGCGCCATGAAAGCGCCACCATTGGATTCCGTTATAATGAGGGGGATTCAAACCGACACGCGCCGCTCCCCTCCGTCAATGAGGCGACGACAAACGGGCGTCTTCCACTGCCTACGCAGTGTGACGGAGCCACACTCCAAAGCTTCGGATGGAGAACTGGAACGGGAACCTTTAACGAGCCAATGCGAAGTTGGTGGAAGAGTCACGAGTGGCACATTCGCCCGAGCGTTTCTCTCACGTGCCTCTTTTTTTTTTTTTTCCAATGGAGGAAAAGTTGAAATACTTCGACCTATTTTTGAGGCTGAGGGATCTGACAGTCTTTGATCCTGGTTTTATGCTGTGGTTTCTCTTTGATGATAACAAAACACCGAGCCAATTCCTGACAAGTTCAACTCTTCCTGTGGCAGGAACCGGGCGCTCACGACAGCTGAGGATATTCGCGTATGCAGACGACGAGCCGCGGTAAAAATTCACAATTGGAATAAAAGTGATTAAGACAATGCTGATGATTGCTTGTTTACGTTGGTGGGGTGAAAGAGGGAATGTATTTTTAGCAAGTAAAAAAATAAATAAATAAAGATCAAATGTAAAATAAATGTCAAATAATCGTGGCCTCTGTTTCACATGCATTTGTCCAACAGCTCTTAAAGAGACAGTGTGCGTGTTGCGACTCACAGGTGATGTGGAGGTAGAGTATCACCCGGTCAGAGCCCAGCGCGTTGCTCGCCGTGGCCGAAACCTGGTAGATGCCGACTCGGCCGTAGATGTGCTTGACGCCGTCGTCGATGGAGCTGACGTTAACGTAGGAAATGGCCGTCCCGTCTCCGAAGTCCACCGTGATGCTCGTCGTGGCGCCGAGGCCCTTCACGGAGAAAAAACAACGGCCCGTCACTCGCGCCGCCTTGTCAGTTTCCCGCTCCGCCGCGCCTGCCCTCGTGTCTTTTTTTTTAACGACCGGGGTCAAGCGGCAAATCACGCGAGTCGCCGTGCTTCGCGCGACAAGCGCCTTAAGAGTAGTTTAAAGCATGCAGCCCCGTCGCTTGTGCTTTGACTGTTTTGGGAGTGGAGTCAGCACCTCTTCCAGAAAGACCAGGAAGGTGACGTTCTTCCCAAGCGATGCAACCAGTGTTCCCTCGCTCGTGAAGAGCTGGAGGCCCCTGGGGGCCTGAGTGGGGCACTTCTGTCGCCTGGGGCTGAACTTCTGCAGAGTCCCCTCGGTGCAGTTGTTGGACAAGGCCTTGCGATATCTGAGCGTCAGGACAAAGAGAAAGATCACACACACACACACACACACACACACACACACACACACACACACGTACATACAAATGTACTGATGTACACATGCGAGCTGATTGTTTTTCAGCCCTCCTGAAGGTGAGCAGCCCATGCTTGGGTTATGTGTGCAGCATAATAACAGCAGGTAATGGCAGGTTTTCAACAGGAGATGGGCCATTATGCTGCTCCCAGGGCTCCCTCTCTCTGCCTGCGTCAGTAAAAAAAAAAAAAAATTTCTAAAATTGCATCAGGTACCCTGTGGTGTTGAGGAAGCTGTCCCCCGTGACGCAGTCCCTGGACGTCGGCGAGGGGACGAACCAGAAGGCCGGCGAGCAGCTCCCGTCCAGCTGCCTCTCAAAGCCGTAGTCACTGTTTGGGTTGAGATGAGGGAAAGGAAATGGAGACGAGTCATCATTTATTCAAACGCCCGAGTGGCGCAGAAAAAGGTACATGTTTGTGGTGATGGTGAGCCAGAGGAAAACACAGCGGAGAGGTCCAGGAGAGTTTAAAGCGGATGTTTTATGGATCGCACTTGTGAAGAAGACAAAAGCGTCGCTGGTGTTTACACCGACTGTAATTACACCTTGGCAAAGTCGGAGGGAACGGTCATATTTCTTTTATGGTGATCGGGGAAACCGTCCCCGGAGCCAGAGTCGGACATGATAATGAGTCTTTTTGGTGATAAAGTGGAGCCGAGAGTGTGATGTAATAGTCCGAGATGATCGTCTGGCAACAGGAGAGACGGACGCACAGAGAGAATGGAGACAAAGTGAGGACCTGAAGTTGAAGACGTGAAGTAGCTCAGGGTCAAACACCGGGTTAATTATTCAGATGTAATATTCTAATGCAGGAGTTGAGCCATCGTTCAATATTAGGTGCAATTTTAATATTTTGTGATTTTCTGTCACGAATGTTTCACAGTGGACTGAATTAAAAAATGTTGATAATAATGTTGAGACTAATATTAATAATATTAATAATGTTAATAATAATAGTTCTTATAATTGCTGTTATAATTATTACAAGTATGATTATGGACTGCATGATATTTTACATAGAGAAGTCAGACAGACTGACAGACAGACAGACAGAGATATAAACATGGAAATACATATGTATGTATAGACAGATACATGCAAGTAGGTAATAAACTGATGAATGGTAATAATACAGAATAAACTGAAAAGCATGTGATCATTACTATTATTATGGTATGTGTGCTGGTGACAAACCTCCTCCCGGAGCTGCCACAAATGTAAGAGAGATCAGAATAACACTGGGTGAATTATAGAGGAGTCTTCGGGCCCCGTGGCGCTGCGCCTTAGGTCTCCTTCACACACTGCGCCTCTGGAGACTGATAAAGTGTTGTTGCGTTGGATTTAATGAAGTGAGAGAAGAAGAAGTAGCGGCAGAGCAGGGAACTCACCACTCGAAGTCTGCCTCTGTGCACGGGCAAGAGTCGGACATCTGGGAAATGTACTGATCTCTGGCCTTGACACATCGAGCGTTTGTTTTAAGTTTTTGGAAGATTCTCTTCATCCCCATGATGCACACTTCCCCCTGTGATGAATAATGCATCATAAACATCTCAGAGGTCCTTCTGCCCCTCTTTCATTGTGCGACTCTACAAAGGAGATTCTCTCCCGCTTAATCAATGCTCGTCCTTTCAGCGGTCAAGCGGCGGCGGGACGCGCTTACCTCGCTGTGCAGCTGCCACGTCATGTAATCCTCAGATGTGCATCGGTGTTGAAAAATGGATCGGAAGTCAATTTTCACAAGTTGCCACTCGGACCGATGACTGAAATGACCGAATATCCTGCACAAAGCCGGGGGAGAGAGAGAGAGAGAGACAGAGAGAGAGAGAGAGAGCGCATGAAAGTGAGTGTGGGAGGAGATTTAAGGGGAAACAAAGCAAAGAGACCCTTTCAAAAAAAAAAAAATCAAGATCAAACTAAATCAAGAGTATTCATGTCCACTTCGAAGTCTCCATCACAGCAATGTGTAATTAACCAGGGCAGTAATGAACCAGAAAGAGGCACGTGGGCCCTTTAAGGTTGCTTCGTGGCTTACGTCATGATGAGGGTGTCCTCTCCGGGCTCCCCCAGCACCCCGTCGACGTAGAGCGGGGAGGAGGTGAAGCTGTATTTGTCCCAGTTTCTGCCCTCATCAAAACTCAGCCTGAGGGACGGAGCAAAGCCGGGATCACAGACGGAACGGCCACAAATAAGAGCTGAATTCGGCGGCGAGCGGCCCGGGCAGGAAGGCAACAACCCCCCCCACCCCCCCCGCCCCCAAACCCCCCACCCCGCCGCCGCCTGTTTTCAAGATTGAGTGCGGCGGCTAAAAAAAGGAGCGGGTGCCTCCTCGGAGGGCCTCACCAAATGTGCCTAATTGGCAGAGGTGTGTGTCGGATGGCCACCAGAGATCCTCCTTGGTTGAGGAAAAACACGCTGTGCTCTTCCTGAAAGACCTGCAACACACAAGCCACGGGCCTGTCACTTCATCTCGCCAGAGGAACAGTCAGGTGCGCGGCCTGAGGAGCATGCGCGTGCACAACTCCACATTAAAGCGGCGCAAAGCACAATTCTCCTTCTTCTTCTTCTTCTTCTTCTTTACACAAGAGTCTCAGACGACGTGTGACTAAATAAGAACGTGGAGCGAGTGCTGCTGCTGCTGCTGCTGCTGCTGCCGCTGCTGCTGCTCCCTTTGTGGAGTCGTTGAGCGCACGAGCCGGTGGCAAACTCGCGTTTGGTTTTATTTGTGTTAGAGATCAGAGACGCGCGTCGACTGGGTGTCAAACCTCCGCTCTTTAAACGTTTGCAACCGTGACACCGAGGACTGAGAGGTGGGAACGATATCTCAGACGTGTTCCTCTTTGTCTTCAAACTATTTTCTTTTTTATCTATAGACGGTTAAAGCTGTTTTGAAGTGTTTCGGTGAAGGTGTAAGATCCTCAACGGCGCAGTGTACTTGGGTTTTGCG
This sequence comes from Chascanopsetta lugubris, assembly GCA_016785325.1. NCBI lineage: Eukaryota > Metazoa > Chordata > Actinopteri > Pleuronectiformes > Bothidae > Chascanopsetta > Chascanopsetta lugubris. Next base: position 59,679 of record JAFBJT010112293.1, read on the forward strand.
CCATCTAGTGGTGAAGTTGCATTTTGCAGTGGAGCTCTTACTTCTACACACTGGACCTTTAACATTACAAATCAGTTGCTGACACTGTCGACCAGTGATGATTATGTTCACTGCGTTATCTTTCTGAGACACGCCCACACCTGAGTGGCTGGTACAACATCCACACCACCTACATTTTATGAACTGCACCTTTAATAGAAAACGTGACCTAAATAACAAAGTATTTGAGCAGACATTTACACCCACCCCCTACAGGTGTCCAGGTATTGTACTGTACCTCTCTCCAGGTGTTTCCAGCATCAGATGTGATGAAAATACTGACGTTCGAACTCGTCAGCTCGGGTCCAACAACACCTGACGGAGAAAATGTAAAAGTATTTTTTTATTATTTTGCACTCATAAATAAATACGACTGATCAAACAAGACAAAACAAATTTTTGTAATCAACCAGCATTAACAAGAAAGAAAAAAAAAATCTTCTCACCTGATGCGATTATGATTCCTGGAGCTGTGTCTTTGCTGATGATGTTTCCGGAGGTGTAGGGATTCTCCGACACGTGGAGGTGAAGGTGTAGCGAACAGAACGGCTGAGGAACACAACAGCAGATTAGTTTGTTGTTGTGCTGAGGATGGTAGTCCAGATTATTCCATATACAATATGCTCCTGGTATGTTTTGTTCAAGAAAATCAAAGAGTAGGCTGAAGATGGAAAACATGGCCGACCAGACACACTCATCTTAAACTACATAGTCTACAATTACGATCAGTCGTCAACCCCTGGTTTGCTCTGACTGAAGTGAGTCGTATGGTTGTTGTTATGGTTTTCCACACTTATGAAAAGACTGAGCAGACACACTCTGGTAGAAATAGCACAGAACTCTGTTTGCACGTTAGATTAAAGGGCAGTTGGGGGAGATGGGAAATGTTTGTGCGCATTTTATTTGTGGCTCATAATCTCCTGTGTATCAGATTGTTTTCCTTTTCAATTTCATTTCGCTGTAGACCAGATTTTTGTTTGGACTCCTCATATTTATTTTGGTTCATTTGCACTAGTTCTTTTCTTCAGAGTAATCATCTGACTGCTGGACTGGGTAAACTTAACTAATCGCCATAAACTTAACTTAACTCTTCTTTGAAAATTAAGCGAGAGAGTTAGCTTATCACACTTGTAGGACTGAAAAGTAGTGTGTGTGTGTGTGTGTATATACTTTATATATATTTTACATACAGATATATCCATTCAAATCAAGGTACATTGTACAGATCTGTGCTTGTGCACGGATGAGGATGATTTACCGCAATGGTCAAATCACGTTATTGTCAAGGTATGTTAGAAGGACTAAAGGTGCAGTGCGTAGGATCTAATTACATCTCTTAGTGTTGCTTCCTGTAGGGACCCACTTCCCGTGTACAATACACTCATGAAAGGCTCATTCACGTCCGATAAGGACATCATTCTGTACATGTGGGTGAATGCACACCGGTGAAAAGATCAGCGTATAATTATCTTGTGTTCCCTTTCAATGGAAAAGAAAATTATTCCTCACGCACTGGACCTTTTCAGTGTTTGTATGGCTGCCGCGGCGCTCTGACCCGTGTTGATTTGTTTTTCCGCAGCGTGTGACCGTGTTGTGACAGCTTTTGTCGCCCTATCTTTTTGAGCACATGATGGAAATCCAAATAAATGCCCGTGTCTGTCAGCGGCCCACTTACCTGCTCACAATAGACCGTATTTCCCTGGAGATCGGTTGTCGGCGCCTGAAGAAGGTGCCAGTCTCTCCCCTTGTTGTATGTGATGTAAGTTTTCACTTGGTTCTCAACAACTTTATTTGACAGGAACACCCCTTTAATCCCGGCAACCTGCACACATGAGAGGAGACGAATGGCAAAAGGGGAGGGGAGAGAAAGAAAAAAGAAAATTCACCTTAAATTATTCAAACCTAAGCAAAGCTGAAGGCCTGGTTCTGTGAGGAGGAGGAATCTGAAAGTGATACTTTTTTGACAGGGAGCACTATTTTGGACCATCTGTAGAACTGTGTAGAATCAAAACAACATATGGCACCGCCCTGAGATATTTCTCCTTCTCCCTCTTCTGTGTGTGTGTGTGTGTGTGTGTGTGTGTGTGTGTGTGTGTGTGTGTGTGTGTGTGTGGCTGCAGAGACAGAGGTTCTTGCAAAGAAACTTCCAATTGGCAGAGCAGAAAATCTTTAGCGAGAGATAAGTGGCCAATTCATATTCTCTGTTGGTCACTTATTAACACTGCAGTTCTTGAGTGTGTCTGTGTGTGTGTGTGTGTGTGTGTGTGTGTGGTGTTCTTGTACTTACATCCATATTAGGACCAACTTGAATAAAATATTTTGGCAGATGCTCACTTCTTCACTGAGGTGTTTGAGGGATAAGACTCAGTTTGAGGCTTAGGGTTAGAAGTAGGCAATTAGTTAAATGTGCAGTGTGTAAGTGATTATACAATGGGAGTGGGGCGGGGGGGGGGGGGGGGGGTAAGGGGGGGGGGGGGGGGAAATCAAACCCCTGACCCTGCGGTCAGAGGGCTGATTCTCTAACCGCTCATCCACAGCTGCCCTATAATGGTAGGGAATGGTTCAGGTTACGGTCAGCAAAATAGAGTACAAATGTGTGTGTGTGTGTGTGTGTGTGTGAGAAGGTGTGCATGTCGGTAACAGCGTGGTGCTCTGACTGCTGGCCGCCGCTGAGGATAATGCGGCGTGATGGGTTCATGGGCGGCCGCAGCAGCCTCATGGTGCATCTGTCGCCACGGATACGATGCATTCGGGAGCACAAGTTATAAAGCCGCTATTTGGCCTGCCCCGGCAACGGTGGTCTTTAAGTGGCGCCGGTGTTTGCTAAACTTGCGCGTAGCCGCATTAAGGATGAACTTAGTGAATCTTTTATGCCACGGCGGTGTCGCACCAGAAGGGGGAAATCAAAAATTCGGAGAAGCCGTGGAAATAAAATGCAGTGTTCCAGCATCTGTCCAATTATATTGAGGGCGATTACGACGTTTCATTGCTGAGAACAGAGAAGAAAAAAATAACATCAGAGGATATGAAAAACTCTACAATAGTTTTCAGCTGTCTGTTGGTACTTTAGCTGTCAGATCCACCGTCTGTTTTATTGCTCAGGGAAGCTCAAAGTGGAGCACGAGGATTTTAGATACACAGTGAACCAAGTCCTTTTGTCTGTTTGCATCATTGTCTCACAGACAATGTAAATAACTCAGGGTTCTCTTCTTTGCCTTGGATCGGGAAAAGCTCCCTCACCTTGTTTCAAAAACCAAAAAAATTATTTAACCAAAAAAAAAGTGAAATCCAAAATGTAGGTTTGGAGAATTGATTGAAACAAGATTGAAAAGGTGTATAAGACAGAGCCGGCTCTCGGCATATTGTTATTCACGATGTTATTATATGTTATTTTAGTTTTTTAATTTTATCTTCTCAATACAACCAACACAAACCAAGTGCACCGTTTTTGTTTGTTTGTTTGTTTTCACTTTGCAAAAATCATCCCACTGGCCTGAATGGACCCTCCGGTCTGGCCGGTTGGTCACCTTGGGCCCCAAAATGGCCGCAGCCGGCCTCTGGTACAAGAGATTGCTGTGGCTGCGGCTGTGGAGCGAGTCACCGACTAACAAGACGGATGGTGGTTGGATCTCCAGCCCCTCATTCCGTGTGCCACGGTGTCCTTCTGCAAGACACTCAAGCCCAAACCGCCTCTGACCGCTGCGCCGACGGCGTACAAATGACGTGATGGAGGACCGGCGCCGCGTCAGCGGATGAATGAGGAAAGCTGACGGAGTGGTCACCGCAGAGCAGAGGAAGCCGTTACGTAAACAGACAGCGCTTGCCCCCCTTATTTTGCCCTGACAGAGGATAACCTGCCTGTTTACGTAATCGCGCTAATATCCCCGCGCAAACTCCGCTCATTCAGAGCGACATGTTGTCCTTCCAGCTCGCCAAGCCGCAGAAGCCCCCCCCCCCCCACCCCCCACCCCCTGCTCGTCACGCCTGACTGACCGGGGGAGAAAACACGCAGACACACGCCAGCCTCAGCCCGACAGCGCTGTCGCCCGCTCACCTCGTACAGGTCGATCATGATGTTGCCCTCGGGCCCGCCGCTGCTCACCACGTCCTCCAGCATCAGCGTGAAGAACAGGCCCCGGGACTCGGACATGTACAGGTTGTACGAGTCGTTCTGGTGCCAGTCCTGGATGGCCGCCACCACCTGGTTGTCGTCGGTGCTGATTATCTGCAGGTCCTTGAGATGCGGCGGATTCATGAGAGGATGACAAGAAAAAACAAAACCAATGTTTATTTTTGTTGTTCTCTCGACAGAAAGGGTGAATCGGCGTGGCGAGCTGTGGCCATTCGTCACGTCTTGACATCACTCAGGATCAGCGGCGGTTCGATCTCAGCCGCGCGATAAAAAGGAGGACAAGCTTCATTGAATGGCGCCGACGTGTGGGGGTGAGCGTCCCTCCCCACGACGGCACCTCTGACGGGGCGTGGTCGGACGCTCGGATGGACAGATTGATCGAAAACAGCACTTTAAACCTCTCCTGTTGTTATGGCGCGAGCAGCTCAAAGCGGCAGGACGTCCCCGCTGCGCTGCGAGTAAATGGAAATCGGGACGGGCAGTCTGTTCTGTGCAAATGCAAATGGGCGTTTTCTGGTTCAGAAACGTCCCTTAAAGTTAAAGGGGGAGCGGGAGGCGGGTTACCGACTGTGCCGAGCCACGCTCGTGTTTTTGAAGTAAACATCTGCCCGCGCAGACGGGAGGGCCGCTGATTACGAACCGGAGACGGGATCTTAGGTAAACAAACGAGATCCAAAGATGTAATTACGCAGAGAGGAGTCCGTCGTCAGATGGATGATCATCGCGTTCACGGATTTGTGCGAGAGATCTGGACGGTCGCGGCCACAAAGACTCGTCAGGATTAAACGCGAAACAGTCCGAGGGGATGAGTGCGTTGTTTCACAACAAAAATGGACGTCGCTCTGCAGCCCGACTTACCTTGGGCAGCGTGTACTTGGGAAGCTTCATGGGGTAGAACGAGTTCCTCTTGTACGACACGTAATGGACGGACTGTCCACCTACCGGCACCTGCAAGCACATTTGCATCGGGGTTTGATATTCATAAGCGTCGCGGCGTGCACCCGCCGCTAACAGCGTGCATCAAACAATTTAAAAGACTATTAAAAATCAGAGTTTGCGTTAATTAGGATACAGTGCATCAAGGCTTTATGATACACAACGCCGCGATGCCACTTTCACGCCGGCGTTTGCTGGGATAATGGCGTCTTTTAGTTAATGAAACGACGGTACATTAGGACGCGGGCGCACGGCAGCTTTTGATTGCCTTTTAATGAAGCCACCGCCCGCCATTAAAAACCCACCTGGATGAAAACGTACTCGTCCTGAACCACCAGGGAGTTGGGGACGATAAATCCGGGGAAAGGCTTGCCCTTGTTTCCGTCGGAGCAGTTCTGAAGTTTGCACGTGATGTACTGTGACCCTGCAGGTATAAGCAAGAAAATGAGAGCTAAAAATATAACCAGAGGAATATAAAAAAAAAAAATAAAAAAAAATAAACCACCTGATGGTATTACATGACCCACAGAGGCACAACTTTGGAGGCCGGTCTTTATTCTCAGTCATGGTCAAAGTGGAGAGAGCTGTCCCAGCGCGTTAGCCTCAGCCAAATGAGCCGGACTCTCCGGGGACAGGGCATTAACACATGCGGC